>JARVLU010001462.1:16347831-16358068 GCA_031762415.1 Simpsonichthys santanae
AAAAAAAAACCCAAAAAAAAAAAAAAAAAAAAAAAAACGAAAAAATGCTAAAACGCTGCAAAAAAAAGTCAGCGCGGGTTGATGACGTCACTGGGGCGTGCCGGCCGTATACGCGAAATGCCGTAAACCAAGTCCGCCATAAACCGAGGACAACCTGTATTCTATTTAAAATGTAGAAAGCATCTCGTCATGGCTCTTGAGCCCCTTTCTGCCATGCACACATGCTTAAATGCATGCACTAAAGATATCCTGATGCATGCTCAATAATCCAGGTAGAAAAATCCAAAAAAAAGTTAAGTCAGGTCCTCTGGACAGATTCAAAAGACTAAAAAAAATAAAAAAATAAAAAAATAAATAAATAAAAAAAAAAAATAAAGATTGGAGAAACATATCGTCTTTCATCCAAACGACTTCTTCAGTCATGCATTAAAGAAGTTGAAGTTTTCTTTTTTTTTGTTTTTTCATCCCAGTGACCATTACTTCTTAAAAAAACCCAAAGCAAATCCTACTAAAGTTTTATTTATACATCAAGTGGAGCAGTGAGGCCGGCCATAATGCTCTGCTTGTGAAAGTAAATCTGTTGGCTATCACCTCGACACTCAGACAATAATTCTGAGTGCCATCCATGCCGAACAGAACAAAGGGAGGAGAAAAAAAAAAGAAGTTGGAGCTTTTTATAAGCAAAAATACTGCAGCAACTTTTTTAGCAAATTCAATCACTTTTCAAAAGGATAAAACATATTTACAAAGAGCCAAGAACGTTTTTGCATATGAAGAGATGTGTGTGAAACATAGGCTGTGCATTGCATGATGAAAATAATATCATAAAATTGTTTGAAATGAAATGGAAGCTCTAAACCAGAGAAGAGTAAAAGACCTGAAAGACAGTAAGTCACATCTGATTCTTCATGCATGAGCGGGATGCCACTGCCAACTGTACTGCTGTAATTCCATTATAAACATTCACAAAGTGTTTAATGCTTGAGCTTTCCTCTACAACTTCTAAACTATAAATCAAAGTTTTATTTCATGCAACATAAATCTTCTCGTTATCCGTTTTGTGCGTACAGCCATACTGTTTAAGTGAGTTATGTGAGGACAGAGTTTTGCTGTGGCTGAATGATAACTTCATAACACAATCAATCCCCGTGGGGAACGGCAGCCTGAACAGAGCATGATGGTTCATTATGGGATTAATCGCCCAAAGCTTCAGTCCTAAACCCACCACATGGCCACATGGACGGATACTGAAAGACAATGGCAAAACCGTAGACGGCAAGATACTGTCACTCGGAGAAAACCACAGGAAATACAGACTAACAGGCAGGTACCACAAACAGCGGGGAGGATGAACTGACTTTCACAACAAATGTGCAACAACAACTGTAAACACAAGGAGACAGACTTCTCTGATGCCAAGCATTTCCAAGAACAATTTCCTGGTCTTAATTAGTTAGGGAGCTGGAGAAACGAGGAGTTGGCTGAGAGTTGATTTCCATAAAGATTGAGAATGAAATTAAAGGGGATTAAAGCAAACTGCTTGGGGATGAACAGACGCACACAATCACACACATTTGAAAGCTGGGGCCTCGTGGTGAACAGAATTTGCCAGTTGATAGCAAACATGCATGTTTTTTTCCTGTACGTTGCATTTCAAAGACAATGGAAGACTGTGACTTTATGTTCATGACATTAAAGTCCCATCAAGTCAGTGGAAGGTTGTGTGCTTTTTTTTTTTTTTTTTTTGAGCACATGTGCCCCGAGGGAAATGTGTACATGGGTAAGAAGCAAGATGTGCTCATTCACTGACCCCACTTCCCCCTCGAACCGCCAGAAGCACTATCCAGCTTCATAAATATTACCATAACCTAAATAAATTCTCTGAATGTCCTCAGAGAAGCGCAGCACAATTGACAAGCACACACAGATCATGTGAAGCGTCCTTCAGCGTGAACTCTTATTTACAACAAAAGCAGCGTCAGCATCAATCCAAAATGACCTCCTATTGCTGAAAACTCCACGTCGCCTCAAACATCCTTTATCCCCACTCTCTCGTTTTGCCGTTCTCCACCTTTTTTCCATCTCTGTCTCAAACGTCCACAGTGCAACTAAAATCGTTATCATGTTTGTGGTTATTTTGTTGCCTCGGGCACTTCTACATAAGCACATTTCAGAGTAATTATCCAAAATGGGTGTCTCTGCCTGCGTGCTGCCCATGCCAGATCATAACGGTTTCACCGAGTGCAGCTGCTCGAGCAATAAAAAGCAATGTGAGATGCTTGGGAATAGAAGGGGAAAGTGCTCTCCTTTAGTCTCACAGAGGATAGTTTGAACATGCACTTTTCTACAGTGGTATGAAACAAAAGCAACAACACAGGTTTGGAAAAAAAAACTAACTTAAGGTTAAGTGGAAAAGCCCTCTGACAAGGAATGTGATCAATGAAAAGGTCAAGGAAATTCAAATTAAATTTTAATAAAAAGAGGTTTAAAAGTTAACAATGATTTAACATTGCATTGGAAGTACTGTATTATTAGACACTGATTCACAAACACTTTTTTTTTTTATTTGGTTCCAGTTCATTTATTTTAACAAAAAGAGTCTGCATTGCAACTTCTCAGGTCCTAATCTCTATACAGTCTCAATAAAACACATTAAAGTAGAAAAAAATGAGAAGAATTTGCATAAATGGAACAGTGCATCAGAATTACAAATGTCAAATTCATAATGGGCAGCTTCTTCCTTCAATGCCATGAACTGAACACACCTTTATGGCAATGCCTGTGCAGCTTTCGTTACAGTAGTAAGCAGTGCAGCACAACAGTATTTCCCAATCCTGGTCCTTGAGGAACACCTTCCTTTTTCATTCATTCAATCTTTATTTAAACAGATAAATCACATTGAGCCTCCAAGACTCATTTATAAGTGAGATCTGTTTGAACAGACAATAAAAGTGGTGAAAAATGACACATAGGGTTTGGAGACAAAAAAAAAAAAAAATCCTTTCTGAACTCAGAGGTTTTCAATGAGACAAAAAAAAGCTGGACTAGATATATTTAGCCCTGAAAAAGGAAGATAAACCTACAGGAGCAGAACAATAGAGACTTTATGATGCACACTGAAATTCACTAAGACAGATTAGTTAAAAAACAAAATGCCTAAAATAATTACTGTAATTTATCACCATAAAATGAGGACATCCAAAAACACCCTTTTGCGAAATACAAATCTTTTGTTTGTGGTTGAGCAGCTTCAGGGTTCAATATGCTTATCTGAGCTTTATGTCTTGATTCTGCTTTATCATGATGCATCATCACGTTCTACAACATTTTGGGTTTGTGCTGTTTCTGCATATGGACAGATTCTTTACTGACATTCAAAGGTTTATTTTAAAAATACCAGCATGGTTCTAAATAATTACTACAAATGAATGTACCTTCTGATGTTGAACATCAGTCATTTTTATACAGTGATACAGTCATTTTCTTTAACTTTGAGAGGCTCTTTCCACTTTAGTTGTTCCACTGAACCCTCCACCCTGTCGTTTCAACACTTCACAACCTGTCATCAGCTCAAGACATCCGACAAGGTCTTTCCATCTAAAGCCAAGTTTTGAACAAGTAAACCATTTGATGGGCTGGAACCGGCCCTGTGGAGCACAACACTTTCTCTTGATCTCACTTTGTAAACTGACTCATTTAGATGAAAAGAAATGGGTCCATCTGATACCAAAACAGGTAACTGCAATTATTAGTCATCTTAGCACATGTTCAAACTTAAGTTTAGTTTATATTTCAATGAAAATTATAATTATTTTGATGTTTGTGTGAAGAACATTTGTATAAAAGTTCCACTATCGTCTGAACACTTTTGTGCACACCAGACAGACAGACTTACAGACTGAGACCCAGTCTGACGCCAAACACTGCTACACGTCAGTTCTGTACAAAGTGCACACAGTATGTAAGTTTTATTTACTTACCTAGTTCTTCCAGTACCAGCTCTGTTGCTGACCAGTTTACAGTCAGGAGTAATGTTTCATTCCAACATGTTTACTTGTGTAAGTGCCAAACAAGATTTCCTGAAGCTTTATTGGCTTTTTTTAAAGCAATTACAGTTCTTCTTGATGTTGTTTGACCTTTCTGAACTTAGCTAGCACTTTTGTTTCAACACATGGACTGATACACGTGATGGTTTCCCTCAAATACATAAACATTTGTTTGGACCTATGCTATTTTTCCTTTGGGTGTTTTTGTACCATCAAACCCTTAAAGAACTAATATTCAGATTGGTTTAATTAAGAAACATAGGTACAGTTGAACTAATTAAAACAATAACCAAGATGGAGCATGCATTTCATTTTCCACTGAAAATCAGACTTTGATTCTGGGAATGTTATAACATCCAACTTAACTAACATCCAACTTGTGCTCCAGTTGCAAATCAATTGTATTTGCTGATTGAAGTTTTTAGTGGCCAGGCTAACTAGTATTAGCAATACAAGCCAATAACAACGTTTCTCTGCAGTTCATGCATTCAAATGTGGTAAAGTTACTGTATGTCCACTAAAAGAAGTGGTACAGTGAAATAGAAATGCAAACAGACAAAAAAGTAAGCATATAGCTTATTACTGTGAATATCTCTTCTTTATCTGTTGAAGCAGCCATGTTGGATTTTAAAATTGTGGCTGCTGAAAAACGTTAGTCCTTATGTCAGAATTTCAACTTCAGGGGGTGATTCAGTGATTCAGACCATCAACCAAAAAAAGAAACAAATTCTGCTGAATACTAAAAAAAATTACCCAAGAATATGTTGAATAAAAGTTAAAAATCAGTGCATAAATAAAATTTCTATGCTAATGAAAGACTTGTATTGTCATAGTTGTGGTCCTTACTCATGATGTATTTACTCTGGTAACACAAATCTACCTTTGAAGTTTAAACTTAAAAACTATTTCAGCCTTTGTGTTTTGATTTAACCATTGAATTATAAATTGCATAGTAGTTTCTGTGACATCTCAATGACACCCTGTGCCTCTCTGTGAGTGAGGACCTTTGTTTTTTTGTTTTTCATTTCCCTCATGTGGACCTTAAAAAGTGACTGAGAGAGTTCTGTGTGAGTAAATCAACAGTGTGGCTTACCACTTTAAGGCATGAGAGTACCCTGAAGCAGTCCTTCACATCTGGGAAAAAGCTCAGTGGCTCACAGCAGCGGGGAAACATCATAACCACACTTCCAGACACATACGTGTGCACACTCTGTGGATTCTGACTATAAAAATGTTTATGCTGTGTTTGCGAGCATCGTGAAATCACCAGAAACCAACCGTTGATGACGTCATAGGGGAAAAATCAGTAAAGGCTTTTCATTGTAAGCGTTTGCATAGGTGTCAGAGTGGATGTGGATGGATTTACAAAAAAAAATAAAATAAAATCTACAACATGGACATCAGCACTGCTTGTATAAGCATTACTGAAGTTGCAACTGCAATGTGGCTTTTCATGCATAAAAAGGTCAAATGCCACGCAAACTGTGACTGTGGTTGCTGTGCAGATTTTCATACCAGAGAGGTTAGCTAGCCCACTGCAGTTGTTGCTGGGATACGAGTGATAGAATAACGCTGCGAGGCCAATACAGGTTTAAGCCAATGTGACTGTAGAAATGAGATGATTGAACCTGATATATTGTTAGTCTTTTATCTAATTCTGTCATAATCAAAGGAAAAGCATTGCAAAAAAATAAAAAAAAATAAAAAAACAGAAGACCCAACTAAGAGCATGTTCCAGATAACACGAGTAGCTGTGTTGCTGTGCTCCTGTGTCTGAACCCTTGATTGCTATGCACACACGTCTCAGTGGAAGGTGGCAGAACAAATTGCCATCAGTGGAGTGCATGTGTGCATGTTTGTTTGTGGGTCTCAGGAGGGGTGTTTTTCCTTGCACATGTATTGGGGAGCAGCTCTGTGACTGTGTGTGGGACTTTGACATATAATCCATTGAAGGAGAAAAACTTGACCTTATAGTTGTGGGCCAAAGAGCATGACTGACAACACATGTACATTTAAGTGTATATGCTTCACTGTCTCGTGTGTATGTACCTATAATGTTGAAAAACTAAATGAGTTTATGAAAGGGTTTGTGTTCAGCTCATTTTCAATGTAATGTTTCAATTAAACTGCTTTACCTCTCACACTATAGATGATTGTGTCCTTTTCTAAATGTTCAATAAAGTAATAGAAGTTTAGACATGTTTAGTGATGTTTTCCACTTGTAAAACCACAAGAAAAAATGTTCATTATCCCACCATAAATTGCATCTTTAGATCATTATAATACATATTATTATTTATTAACCTTGATTTATACGCCTTTATTTAACCAGGAAAATCCCATTGAGATCACAGATCTCTTTTGCAAGGGAGGCCTGGGTCTGAAGGCAGCCTAACACTTGGCTTCTGAGTTTGGAAAGGATGAGTTTCCATGACTTGTGCTCATGTTTTGTTTTGGTTTGTTTTAGGTATTGCATGAGTCCTTTTTTCCCAAGGTTTTTGCATACCCTAGGTGTTTAAAGAAAAGCTTAAAAACACTTTTGGGGGAGCGCAAGAGCGCTAATAAAAAAAAGTGAACCAATGAGCACATGAGGTACAACAAGGTTAAAAAAAAAGGTGGGATATGAAAGAATGAGGTGAAAATGAGCAAGGAGGAAGGAAAAAAAGGAGAGAAATGCTGAATTGCTGTTGCATGGTGCGGTACTAGACACTTAGCTCAGCAAGCTCTGGCTGCCAGGAAGCATTTTAATCACAACAGCAGATCCAAATAAGAGACGAAAGCAGGGTAGGTCAGGGGGTTGGGTCGATTTGAAGTAAAAGGTTATCACAAGAGAGGGCTGAATGTAATCAGATCTGGTTAAGGAAAAAAATCACTGTTAAAATGAAAATAAAAAGCAACTGAAGGACAAAGTCAAAGGGGAAACAAAGGGTACATGGAGAAAGCGACAACAATGCTAAAGATCTGGCAAGAAATAAGTGCAGTGTACAACATTTAAGATACAGGATTTGTATGATTTTGTTGTTTCCTTTATTTATTCATGATGACCCAGACCTTTTTAGAGATACAAATATTTCCACATGTAAAGAGGCTGACAAATGATATGTTAACAATCCATGAACAATGCTTAGGTTTATTTTACAGCAGTTTGTATTGTCTTCCTCTGAATTTTGAATGCACATTTCTAAATGCATGCACGATTCTGGCTGCAATCATAAACCGACCAGTTACTGAACAGTCCATAATTCTGTGTGTGCCAAAGACCCATCACAGATGTATTTTCATTCATGCCGATTCATCTTAAGAGCGCACTATAATGATTAGAGTGACGTGATAACTTCAGGAGTTTTATTTTTGCCACGTTTCATGTAATATTATTCATTAATAAGTCAGGATGACTCCAACATAAACAAAACAAAGCAATGAAGATAATAGAAGAGGTGTGGGGATACTCTGGGGACTGAGTAAAGCTGGTTTTACATGATGACATGATAGAGACAATACATGTTTTCTCTACACATAATCACATTTTTAACATCTTTATATTTCACCTACTTGGATATTAGTTTCTTTGACTCGCTGGACAGGGTTATGGGTGTGGATATATGTGTAGCTGCTGTCTACAATTTGCCTCTGTGAGTTTCAGAAGCCAGTGCACATACCTCCTTGCATCTGTGTCTCAGCATTCATCAGACCCAGCGTAAGCCAAAAACAGCACATTACCCGGATTTCATTGCACCCCAAGGAGGGCCTACTCCATCCGAGAATGTTATTAGCAGAGCTTAGAAGGATATTTCTGACTGTGTCTCTGAATCTCTGCTGACAGACAGAAAAACATCCACACAGAGCAAAACAGTGCAGAGATGCCACATTAAAGTCAGACTTAAAATCTGACAAGCCAAATTATCCGTGATTCATGTCGCTGTGCTACTTTCTCAGCTCTGTAAACACAATGTTTTTCTATTCCCTTTTATATAAACCAGAGGTGGCTGTTTTTTTAGTATTATTATTATTTTTTTTTTTTTTTTTGGAGCAAATTCACACATTTGTCATTGATTTACTTGTTTGAATTTATTAGTAAAGATTTTGCTTTCATGTCCTTTGGATTTGAAAATTCAAAATGTACAAATACAGTAGTCGCTCAATACTTTGCAGTTCGACTTTTGCAGACATACTCTTTTGTGATTTTCAATGTAAGACTATACACGACACATGATTGGGACAGTATGAGATAAAAAGTTAACGGGAACAGACAGGAGCGGGAATCAACAATAGAACAAAAAATATATACTTTTGACAGGCACTGCCAGTTTGTAGTTACCTTTCAGTAAGCTTATACTGTAACACAAGTCAAAAGAACTACATGGCCCAGAAGCCAACGGTGCTTCCAATTGCTGCTTTCTGCCGAAATTCAAAGAAACACAATGGAGAGAGCAAACACTAGCAGAGAAACTGATGTGGTAAAAATGGTTTTCTAACGCAAAGTCAGAAGCAACTATCTATCAAGTTCACAGAACTGGCAGGAAATTTGCAAATAATCCTGAAACTGAACTCATCCTTCAAGTTGTAGTAGTATCTTCACTGGTGAGTAGCCATATAAAAGTTTGCAGTACTGTACAGTAGATACAGGTATAATCTTTAAATTATTCAGGTTCAATATTGGAAGAGTATGGGAAGGGTTTATAAAGCCTTAATATATACAGGTAGTCCTTGACTTACGACGTGGATCCGTTCCTACGCAGCGCCGTAAACCGATTTTCGGCGTAAGTCAGAACGTACGTAAATACATGTGACGTACCTGTTTTACCAAGCGCGTAAACCAATTTTTGACATAAGTCCATGATGATGGCCTTCCTTTTCCTCGATGCACTGCCATCAGAAGAGTCCTCCTTGCGTTTGGGAGCCATGATGAAGGGCTAATGGCCTACTGGGATGCTAGTGACGCCGTCCTCCTCCATACAGTACCTGTACATGTATTCCTCTGCCGCTGCTGCACTGCGTACTGTATTCTTCCACTGCTGCGCCGCTGCGTTACAACGTTTAACGACGTAAAACCGATGTAAAACTGACGTAAAACTGACGTAACGTGAATAAGGGAGATGCGTCGTAACCTCAAAACGTCGTAACCCGAGACCGTCGTAACCCGAGGACTACCTGGATATATAAATACAAAAATAAATATAACATCCCTACTTTGTGGAATTCTGCCTATCATGGGGGTGTCTGGAACATAAGTGAGGGACTAATGTATTGTTTAATTTTTTCTTAACCAACAATCACTCTAAAACATGTTGACTTGCTTCAATATGTACAGTATTTCACAGCACTTATAGAGTTTAAGGGACTTTTTATGTGTAAATGTATGAATTTAGTTTAAGAATTGTATCTTCATTTTTCATTGATGAAAAAAAAAATACTGAAACACATGGCGGCAAGACAGCTGGAAAATTAAAACCTAAGAAAGAAAAAAAAATCAGCCAAGCACTGAAAAGTAAATGCGTCAGATATATATTATAGGCAAATAAAATAAACGGAAGAAAAACACAACGGTCAACATGATGGATTGTCAACTGCCGAGGAGTAAGAGCAACCTGGGAAAACAAGACTTCAAGGGTTCCTGTCTGTTAGAGTGATACTGGCTGGTGGAGTACTACATATGTGCGCAGTTTATTCTCTCAGTGTGTCTGCCGAACAAACTGTGTCAAAGTCCCAGCTGTCTCTTGGAGAGTGCACCCAAGTGCATCCGAACTGTCAGTGTACAGCAGGTAAACTAGAGAGAAGAGGTCAATTCTCATATTGATATTTCTTGTCTTGAGACCTCTCCATAACCTGAACACCAAGACATGTTCCAGTCGTCTTATACGGCTGAGTTGACAAGAGCAATGGCGCCTGGAAAACTACTGTAGTGGGTTCAGTTCTCAACAAGATAAACTCTAAAGGAGCAACCCGTTGAACATAAATGATACTTTTCTTAAAGGACAAACTTTTCTGATGGTTTGGATCATTCATCTCAATTCTCTTGTTTTTCACCTGCTTTCAACAAACCATGATCCACACAAGAATTCCACTTTTCCTCTTCTCAGCAGTCTTTCTGAAAGGATGTGACCCCGTGATAACTGGCTTTTCTTCAGTGCAACTGTTTTTTTTTTTTTTCTTGATGACCTTATCATCAAATTCCTGATCTTCTTCTAAAG
>JARVLU010001462.1:16358225-16368635 GCA_031762415.1 Simpsonichthys santanae
CAAACAAACAAAAAAAAATTGCACAGCTTAAATCTGGTTTTAAAGCATTATTCAGATTGAGTCCAGACAGCAAAAATAGAAACCACAAAAGGAGAAAAAAGGGCATCACATATGATTGGCAAAATAAGTTACCAATTTTATTTTTATTTTGCAAATTTGAAATTCAGAAAATTATTTTTGGTTGGGCTTTGTTGTAATTCATCTGATTTTAAAGGGTTTACAGGAGTGGGTTGCTTTAAGGACAACAAATCCTAAAGTAAGGTAGATTCCACCAAGACCCCAAAAAAAACCTTCAGCAATGCTAAATTATTCATGAATGAAATGTTATGACTATATTTTTTTAAGCAGACAAAGTAATACAGTTCATCCACTTTATGTATTTATTTCACTATGAATTAATTTTGTTGTAACACATCTGAGCTGCGTCAGTCTAATCTTTAGGGCTGATTCAGATTTGTTTAACTTGAGCTGGTTTATTTTAATTGGTAGGTCCAGCTAATTATTTTTAGCAAATATTTTTCTTTCATAGATAGAGCCAGATTTGTTTGAATTAGCACCACTCAAGTCAACGTCAAGTAAAACTGAATCGTGTGTGTTTTTGGTGTCAGTTGCAAACGTCTTGTTGAAATAAAGGAAATAAAATCAAATAGAAATCTATGGAGTGGATATTAAACCTGACAATATATGTACTGATTTACTACAGTAATTTAAAATGAGCTCAACCAGATCAGTTCAGGAAAGGAGCAACAGTCAGGGTTTCAGTCAGATGTAAAATATCAGGTTGACCAAACTCACGTTTATAGGAAACAACATAAATGGTCAATTCTGAAAGAAATTAAGATAATTGTGCTGACAAATGTTTTTTTTTTTTTTTTTTTTTTTTTCATTCAGCTGCTCCCTTCTCCAGGGGTAACCACATCAAACTAACTCATACGAAGACTTGGCATTTATTTTTACGTCGTCCTGACACAAGCACAGACCACCGAGCTACCACAGCCCTGTGTGTGGACCAGAGAGCTGCCATCTGGGGGCACCCGTGGGAGCAACTGGTGGGGGTTAAATGCCTTGCTCAAGGGCCCAGAGTGAGGGAAAATGAGGCTGGAGGCAAATGTGCGTGTTTCATCTTTCCCATCCACATTCTGACGTTGTCGGTCTGGAGAGTTGACCCAGTGACCTTCTGATCACAGGCCCACCTTCTCTAACCTCTGCGCCACCACTCCCACAGAATAAACTCGGAGTGATAAACTGAAAACGTTTTTTTTTTTTAACTCGACAATAAAGGTAAGACAGACACTTTGTCAGTGGCTAACGTCCACGGCTGACCGCTACGTGGGACTCTTGCTAGCCGCGGATGAAACATTTACAGGAGTCAAAGTAGCTTTGTATTGTATTTTATTAAGAGAACTAACCTGTGCTGACAAATGATAAATTTATTTTTAAAATGTTACATATCAGATAAGCATGCACAAAAAAGTTGTTAATTATGAGCTCAGTAGGTTTATGATATGTAAACATGTTTCTGTAAAGGTTAATCATGTTTTTCCATTTCAGTGTGTAAAATCTACCCTGAACTAAATAAGCAGCAACTAACACAGATGAACTTATCTGTTCACCTGGTTTTGTGTAGCCATTATTGTCAACAGGTACTCAGACACAATGTGTGCTTGCAGATAAGTGAACAATGTGCAATTACAACAGATAAAATGCCTAAATGTGCAGTACACACACATTCATGTGCTTGTGTTCAGATGATTGAGTGTGGTAATAATTCACACACATCACTGCTTGGCCTATTTGCATCTCATGAGATCATCATTTTTCTTAGTCAGCTTTCGCCATCTGCTAGTCTTCTGTCTGTCACACAAGACTCATTTCATGAGACTGGATCCAGCAGAGGGGAGATGATGACTGTATATGTATGGGAAATTTATTTTTATTACAGGAGTAAAAATGTGTTAAGGATTTGTGAGTATATCACGTATACTTCCATATCAAATCACAGATGTATGTTTACCATGTGTCCTTGCCTGTCTAGACACTCGTCTTCTAATTATGTTTTATTTTTTTTCTGCGTGACAACATTTGCGTACTCACATGCGATGCGGACGTGTGCCTTGCGACTTTTTGTGGTTCCCGCCGAGCTCCAGGCCACGCACTGACACCAGTAATCTTCAGGACCGAACAGTTCTTCCACCTGCTGCCGGGTTATTTCTATGCTGGCTTCTCGCACTACGAGACCTGAAAAACAACACGAAAGCATCGTTAGGTCATTCGTTGTATCCTTTTAGGTTTAATTTTTAAAAAAGCAACTTCTCAAATATAGAAATAAACAGTGTTTTTGAAGAAACAGTTTTGTTCTGTTGTTCAACGGAAAGTTTATGAAGAATAAAATCTTACGTTGTGCATAGTTAACCAAAGTGTAATTCTGATTTGATTGATTAGCAAATGGCTAGTCCAGGGGTCTGCAACTTGCGGTTCTGGAGCCACATGCGGCTCTTTGGTCCCTCTGCAGTGGCTCTTTCAAGCTTTGACCAAAAACTGAATTGGTTGTTATACAAACAACAACAATAACAATAAAAAGACTAGTTTTAGCAGTTTTTATGTCATTTCATTGGCAAATATGTGGATATTGGAACAAGTACACAGAGTAAAACTTTAACTCTATGCTTCATTTCTATACTTAATTCATTTTTCCACAATAAAAAACTGGGTTTGTATAGTTCATAGTTTTTTATTAATTAACAAACCCTCTCTTTAAAATAATCTGTTTTTTTTTCTTTTGTCCTAAATTGTAAAAATATAAATTATTAGTTGTTTTATTTTTATAATGTCACCCCTAGTGGCCACAAAAGCCCCTTCCAACAAACCTAAAGTGGCCCATGGGCCATCAGTTGTTAACCACAGTTGCAGCATGTTGCAGCTCTGAACACTTGATTTAGTGACCAAAGGTGTAAAATGGCTCTTTTGATTGTAAAGGTCACCGACCCCTGGGCTAGTCAGAGGACCAAGACCAAGTAGTTTTTGTTTTTGTCTTAAAAACTTTGTTCAACTCCAAGTCAGAAGAACTGAACTATATTTTAGATAATCAGTGAGAATTAAAGCTAACGTTACAATGTTATGCACTTTTTTTTTTTTTTTTTTTTTTTTTTGGTCATCATAAATGTGATGCTTGCTTAAGATGCAAAACTTAAAACAGTACATGATAAACATATTAGGAGTTCATTTTAGAGAGAGGGATGATTTTAAATATCTCCTGGCATTTACAAAGCGGGGTCATTTTCTTGGGTCATTGTATTCTATCTTTACTGTAAACGTCTACAGATTGCTCCTTCACACCACCATTATTTATGTGACTGCACCCTCCTGTTCCTTCTTGTTTTCAGTGTTTTGAAAGTAGCTCCAAAGCAGACAATAAATACAGGGTTTAAATAGCTGCATCCCACTGATACGACTACAAGGGAGCTCTGAGAGAGGCGCTGCGGAGGAAAATATAAAAAGAAGAAGCACAGGGATAAACTCCGGGTGAAATTATGTGCGGCACAGGAAAGGGACGAGAAGAAGAGAGAAGCAAAGGCAGGTCATAGAAGACATTGAGGAGTTTGAAGACATGTCAAAAATATGACTAATAGAAGAGAAGGAGAATGGACTGATTGAATAAAAAGAAGGGTTAACCAAACCGAATGGTAAAAGGATAGTGCAAGTTAAATAAGAGGAATAAAAGGCTGCACAGTTAGCGGAG
Source organism: Simpsonichthys santanae (assembly GCA_031762415.1). NCBI lineage: Eukaryota > Metazoa > Chordata > Actinopteri > Cyprinodontiformes > Rivulidae > Simpsonichthys > Simpsonichthys santanae. Next base: position 16,361,965 of record JARVLU010001462.1, read on the forward strand.
GAGAGAGGATGACAGGCCAGGAGGTGGAAGAGGCCAAAACATTGTGAAACTGACAGAAAAAATAGAGATAAAACAGAGTTGAGTATAAAGTATGTGGAAAATGGGAAGTAGATAGTAAAAATGCTAAGAAACAACAGTTGGCAGTTTATTTCAGACCCAGTAGTGTTGCAAAGACCCGGGTACCTGCTCTATAGCGCTTCACTGATCTAACGTGGGCCTATTTATGAAAACTCAGTGAGGTCTTTCCAAAGGTAGAGACTGTTTTAACAACCGAGCTGGTAAAGATGCCGGAAGGATTGAGAAAAAGGCAGCGTGTGACATCCAGGAGACAAGATTGGGGGAGGACTTGGAGCTATGTTAGCTGAGAACTAAAAGAAACGCAAGTGCAAGGCATCAGGAAGCTTGATGAAGAAAAGATGGTTCTGAGTTGATAAGCTGTACATGCAGATGGACGACAAGGGCGAACAAAGAGCCCCTTCTGAGCCAAAATGACAGGGACGCGTGTCATATGAATCTTGTAGAACATGCAATCACGGAAACTGTTTAGTGAAAATCACAGTGAGGGCTGAGACCTTGGACGGTACAAAACCAGTGTACATGTCAGTGTTCAGTCTAACAAGCAACAGCGAGAGAATGATATGCTTTCACAGTTTAACATTAAAGAGCAAAAGGAGCGCATCAAGAAAGACTGAGGTCGGATAACTGGCCAGTGGAAGAGATAATTATAACCAGGAATAAATCCAGCACAATATCTGAGCAGAATGGTATTTACAATGAGAAAGAAAGAAAGAAACAGAAAGGAAATGGGGGAGAAAAGGGACAGGGAGGTGGTGGAGACCAGGGAGAACGATACTGGCAAAGTAATGAGGAAAGTGATGCAATTAAAGTAAATGATTCAAATGAGCCAGACAGCTAGTTATGGCAAATGGAATCCAACAAATTTAAAGGCAGCATATGGGAGCTGCAAGAATGGGAACCACAAGACTTAGTGACTCAGTAAGAGGCAGGAAATTAGCTTCTACTCAAGTGTAGTAGCAGCAACATTTAAAGCTCCTTCATCACCATAAATGTGCCTTATTAAGTTTCATGTTAAAAAAAAAATGCAAACAATTTAGCATTATTAAATCACTGAAGCAGTTCAACTACTACACTGCACTGTTAACAAAGACACTAATCTAGGCAACCAACATGAGTATGTTAAGTATAAAATAAGAAGTTATTTGTTTTTATCATTCATTAAAAACTCGTTATGGCAAAGCAAAAAAAAAAAAAAAAAAAAAATAGCGTTTGAATTTAAAAAGAAAACAAAAGCCCAATTAAAGGCAGAACTTGATGTTTGTAGCCATTAGTTTGTTTAATTTCCATCTGCTATTTTGTATTTTCCTGCTTAGAGATCATGACAGGAATGGCTCGATGGTAGAATTCATATTTCCGAACTAATAGCGCATATTCAATGAATATTAAGATTTGTTTCCCCTCCACCTAGAAAAACAGTAAATAGATGTTTGAAAGACAATAAATGTATAGTCTCAGCTGTGACATCTCTGCAAAGATATAATGTAAAACTAAAGGCAAAATCAAACGTACTGTTTTTCAAGCTGATGCCTGTAAAGCTTTAATAGAGAAAATGCTTCATAAATGTTTTTTTTCTTACTTGTATTTTTATTTTTAAAATAGGCGAGGAGTGTCTCATCTTCAGCAAAAAAAAAAAAATTATTATGTCTTTGTTCACTAGGGATGTGAAAAATAATCAGTTTGCACACATTGAGATATAATTTTTATTATTATATTAATCTATTTATACTGTTATCTAGCGCAGTAGGCTTGTTTGCGGTGAATCATTTCATCACATTTCACTGTATTGCATGACATTGTGTCGAATCTAAACTTATACTGGATTCCCAATGCAACATAACTGAGAGGTAGATTGTATCATTCTGCATCATCTCTTGCTGATTTGAGATGTTTGATGTATTAAACAGTTGATAGAGTGTTGAAATGTGTATCACATCAGCCACAGAGCCAAGATGCACAAACCTCACTGTCCCCTTGTGCATACAAAACATTTTGCTGAGGTCCCTAACTGTGCAAGTTAAAGTCCAAATTACGTAAAAATCAGTATCAGACTCAAACACTAAAGAATTTTTTTTTTTTTAAACTCCTGAAGTTTGGGGGTCTCTGTGCTCCAATGACCGCTGGCGCCACTGAGGCTTCACCTCCACACAACCTTTCTATTTCTTCTTTCAGCCCATGGCATTTCTCAAGCTTCTCCTGTTTCTCCTTCTCGATGTTGCAGTACCGGTATATAAATATATACCCTACATTTTGTGAATTTAAAGAAGCTCACTTCTTTCCAAAAAAAAAAAAAAAAAAAAAGTTAAAAACAAACAAATTAGTGCAAACTTCTTGCAGGCCAGAAAACCAGTCAATATCTGGCGTGAGAACTGGAACGTTTTCAGCTTCCATGAATTGTGTGCAGGTCCTTGCAACATGGGGTCATGCATTAACATGCTGCAACATGAGGTGATGGTCATGTATAAATGGCACAACAATCCACCTCCAGATCTCGTCGCAGGATCTTTGTGCATTCAAAATAAACCATCCATAAAATGCACCTGTGTTTGTAGTCTAAAACATACATCTGTCTATACCATAAGCTCAGCGCCACCGTGGGCCACTCGATTCACAACGGTGACTTCAGCAAACCGCTCGCCCACAATAATGCCATGCATGTAGTCTGCCATCCGCCCTATACAGAGAAAATTGGGATTCATCTGTGAAGAGAACACCTTTTCAACGCCACTGAATGTGGACACTTGCCCACTCAAGTCAATTACAATGAAGAACCACAGTCAGGAGGAGACACCAATGAGGACGAGCATTCAGCTGAGCATCCCCAAGACATTTTTCTGACGGCTTGCGCAGGAATTCTGAACATTTGAGAGAAAAAGGCCTTTTGTGTACACAGAAAAAGTCTTGGATCTTTGAGTTCGGCTCATGAAAAATGGGAGCAACAACAAAAGTGTTGCATTTATATTTTTGTTCGGCATATAAAATAATGCACGTCAACATCCTGTGTGTAAGTAGAGCTTCTTGTTTTCCTCTCAGTGTCATATTTAGTACAAGAAAAGTATCAAAACTGTGGAAGTAGGCATCAAGAAGTTCAAGCTAGGCCTCACTTGTCTGGAGTTGTGCCATTGATTTTGAAACAGCCTCAGATGTTTCCATTGTTTACTGCTGCAGAGCTCACAACGCAAGTGTTGCTGGGAAAATAAGTGACTGAAATACCTAAGGCTTTAAAAGTCCCAGATCATTCAGTGATTTATTTTGTCAAGATAGAGTGCTCAGAGCATTCATGTCAATCTGATGGCAGGAGACAAGAGTGGATTTGAGGGTCTCAGTAGCATGACAGAACCTGAACAAAATGACTGCTGCCAGCTGAGAGGACAGAAATGTAGATGAAACATGGAAGACAAGTATCCAGACAAGTGGATACTGTCACACAAGATTCACATTTTGGGGGTTTAACACCCAAAATCTCATCTTCTCAATGCTTCTAACAAAGTTTAATTGGCAGCTGGGGAAGGAAAGTACAGAGGTATCGCTGAGAGAAGCAGCTCAGATATTTGCTGTGTCCTACATCTTCACTGCAACTTCCTCTAATGAGGAGGACGCAATGGTTAAAGATGGTTAAGACAACTCATGAGTTTCTCGCTTAACAAGAAACTGGAAAACAGAAGATATTTACAACTCAGGGGTCCAGATAATGACTTTACGTTCATTAATTATTTACACTTTTGTCTGGATGCAGGTAAACTGAAACTTCACATCAGCAGCAGAGCACCACTCCTGAAAAGTTTGTTCAAACTGCTGCTTGGTTGTGAAGTTTGTATGAGTGTTTACACATCAGAAATACATTTGATTTGTTCTTATAAGTCTGCATTATTATATATATATTTTTTTAAATTTGATTATTTATGTGTCTAAAATGTGATATGTAAGACATGCAATTGTGCAAATTTAACTAGAACTGGACGATATATCAACATTTTGTCATAAGATTGTTGAGCATGATATTAATATTGCAAGAAGCTGCTTGGGCTGCAATAAATCACAGGCTATTATATTCTAAATGCCATTTCGCTCTATATGTCAAATTTATCACATGGACTCTCACTGTTCTTGATGCCTACACCTGGTTTACATAATAGTGGATGCACGTAGTGTGCTTTCTGACAAAACATGTTTTAGCGATTAAACAGAAAAAGAGGACTGAGGAGAATATGTGCTTATTGCAACGTCGCAATATTCAACAACAGCACTGCAAATGCTTGATTATTTTTCTAATATTCAAACTTAATTCAACATAAGGTTCTCTGGCATTTACAGAAGATGAGAAATGTGCTTCTTTGTTATTATTTTTCTCTCTATAAAATCTTTGCCCAATCTCTCGTTTATATTTTATCTTTCCCCATCTTACTCTGTCTTTTTATGTTTTTGCTACTTTCACAAGCAGGAAATAATTGGGCTGTCATGACTCAAACATGTCAAGTTTCCATGTCCTTAAATAAAACAAGAGGAAATGGAAAGAATAAAACATAGTAAGCAGATTCTTAGCAAAGCAAGTAGGTCAAGGCCTGAAATGAAAAAGAAGCACGTTGTGAGGGTAAACAGCAGCAAACAAACAAATAAGCAGCAGAAAAGTCTCTAAAAATAATTATTTAATCAGAAACAGCTTTAAAAGATGATTTTCAGAGTCATGAAGTTGACAAACAACAAAAAACAGGATGTCACAACTTGTACTGAAACGTGTGCATTTTTGTGAGCAGAGATACAAACAAGTTTATTGACTCAAATAATGTAAGTTGCATTATGTGGCTTTCTCAGTCTTTAGTTTATTGTGTTGGAATACATCTGATATATTTTAAGGCAGTATTCAATCAGTGCTGGGGAGTCGTAGCGTGAGCCCTAATGCTTTCAATGTAAATGCGATCACAGATGTTGCCTTCAAACATAATATTAATCAAAGCAACCTGTAAGGAGTGATCAGTTCAGTGGCTCAGTCAGCTGAATCCACGTTGGGAAAAGTCATTTGACGCTTGTGATTTAGAGATAGAGCCATGCTACAACCAGGATGAACTCTGCGGTGTGCTTAAATTAAATTACCTTATCTAAAATGAATTTGCAAGTGAGAGGCTGTACAGAATATAAAACTTAGACGATAGGTTTCACACGGATGGCGACTGATTGTCACCGTCCCAGCGCGGCTTGGTGTTTGTCTGAACATGTTAATGTGTCTGTTTGAGCCCTTCGGTGACTCCAAAGGCTCAGCAAACCAGGACACGGGAGAGGTTCTGCAGGGAGTTGGGACCAAAACTAACAATCACACAAGTATCCGACAAACACATATTCAAATTAGCATGCAAACACCGAAAACAAAAACCTTTACACAGACCCAACACAAACAATCAGCCAAAAATCTGTCACACACACACGCTTCGGTTACACACACACTATCACATTAAGGCATCGCAAGGGGCCAGCTTTCCTAAATTGTGATGCACGTTAACAAATTAAATAAATAAACTCAGTAACCAACAGTAAACATACAGAAAGGGAGCAAAAAGCATTTACTAGAAGGGAATAAACTAAAAATTAAAAAGAGTGCATGCTTTGGAGAAGAACAGCAGTGAAAGCCAAAAGAGATCTAAATGGAGAGAGGGAAGAAGCAAAGAGAGAAAAAAAAAAGGAAAGACAAAGACGAGAAGAAATCAATACGAGGGAGATGGCAGCAAAGGAGGGAAAGAGGTCACAAATCACCAAAGCCAATACTGTGTGTGCCACTAATGTGTGTGTGTGTGAGTGTGTGTGTGTGTCTGTGTGTGTGTGTGGAAGTGAAGTTGGAGAGTCACAGGTCATTGCTAGCAGACTAATAACCATTCACACTTTGGCTAATGGAGACAAAGTAAGTAACTTAGTAGACAATATGTCATTAGCTCACTTCAAGGCTAATGGAGACATACGGAGACGCTGCTTCAACTCACTGAAGAAACACACCATGTGTTATCTGGTTGTCATCTAAAGTCTCGTTACTTCATAAGGACGTTTGGAAAACGTACTGCCGCACGGTTAAATGTATCTTTCAAACGAAAAGCTGTCATTTTAAACATGTGAGCTGATTGAAATGTTTTCTACTTTGAATGGGAGACCCAAAGACCATGGAGAGGGTCAAGGTAGCTACGTTTGTCAAGCGTGCTATGACAAGTGGCAGGGCCCTGGTAAAGGAATAAAGCCTGCCCCCCATGACTGGATGGTGACCTGCGACCTCTTTGGCCGTCCTGCTGCTGCTTTTCAACCCGACCAACTCCCCCTCCCACTTTCTGCCTTTGACCTTCACTAGGCATTCCCACCCTCTGGATGAGGCTCAGTTTGACAATTTACTGAGTTGTCATGGAGTTTACGGCCACTAAGGTTCTTCATTCAACACATCAATCTATTACTAGAATGTTGTTATTGTTTGTTTTTACTGGAATTAACACAATATAACATATACAGGTAGTCCTCGACTTACGGCGCCATCGACTTACGGCGCCATCGACTTACGGCGCTCCGTACTTACGGCTCCACCCCCAGTGACGTCATCGTGCCGTTCGTTGCCTTTTTTATGCAGC
>JARVLU010001462.1:16412532-16423962 GCA_031762415.1 Simpsonichthys santanae
TTGAGAAGCTCACAGCACCACACACACACACACACACACACACACACACACACACACACACACACACACATACACTTCTCATTGTTCCTGATCTGTTTTGTGTGGATGTATTCACATGCTGTTTTTTTCCAAAAGGCTCTCAAAACCTCAAAAGATTCAATTTCAGGACAAAAAAATATATGCATGTATATTCACTCCTTGGCCACAGAAGTCACAAACTATATCATATGCTATCAAGGATACTGCATAGTATCTGGGTCAACAATTGCTATTCAAGGATTTACATGAACAGAAGAAAGAAAAATCAATTGCGAAAGCTTTTCTGACCTATACCTCACAGCAGCATTAAATCACAGGAAGAGGAGTAAAGCAAACTGGTTAAAAAATACTCTTGAAACTCTGTGTTGTAAAATATGTCCATATTTGCTGTGTTTTTTTTTTTTTTTTTTTTTTTTTTTTTTTTTTTTTTTTTTTTTTCATTGTGTATTTTAACGTTGAGGCAAGTGCACCCAGTCATGGGTGAAAACAACGTAAACCCAGGAAAGCTCTGAAAGCATGGTCTGTCAGGAAAGTTGAACGCTTTAATGGATACCAAGACTCTCAAGGTGACCAAGAGACAGACAAGGAGACGGAGAAAGGACTTGGTAGATTGAGACGCAGAGAGAGATTCACAAAATACACTAGATATTGTACACAACTCAAACGTGACAATCACATTTCTAACTTGCCATCAGCTCCAACTGGAGTTACTGCTGGGTCTCATATTGACTATATATAAAGTGGCACCAAAGAAACACTGCACCCCATTTCACTGCATCTACATGTGAAATTATAAATTCATTCCAAAGAAATAACATAAACCCAATCAAATAGTCCATCTTTGAGAAGTACATTCAGTCTATGATTGGTGTAGCCTATTATAAAAACGATAACACTTCCCAGAACATTTTTTGCAATAACTGGTATTCTGAGGTAATATCAGTGTAATGTTTATTGTTGCTCTGCAGAGAAAGCCTCAGGCAGTGACCTATTATATAGCAGGTAGCTTACAAACAAGACATGTGCATTAAAGTATTAAGTCCCTGAATTACCAATTGATCTCTTGCATGACTGGTTTGATTTGAAGAGCATGAGTAAACTAGATGTGTCCTCACGTCAAGTCTTTAAAAAGTATCTTTAGTTTCTCAAATGAGAGAAAAGACAAAATGCATAACCCCAAACAGAGCATACCACTTTATTCCAGTTGAGAACCGTGGTCTGGGATTAATTTATGTAATTTAGTGAAACCTTATTTCCTTCCATCCATCCATTATCTTTACCCACTTCTTTTTCAGGTGGTGGTGGTCACTGTTGCCCATGTCCAACTAGCACTGTGCAAGAGGCGGGGGACACCCTGCACAGTCATTTTGCAAATGTATAATGTAGATGCCATATGCAGTGCAAGTAAAATCTGGGCCTTGTGGTGACGGCAGAATTGTGTTAGTAATGGTTTTGGTTTTGCACCTACTAAATGCACAGGAACCCATTTAATCTAATGCACTGAAATTATTTGTTGTTGAAACTTTTGTAAAAGTTGTGCTTTTAACTGTTTCAGCTCATACATTTTACTCATCAAATCAGCAAAATGTGTGCAACCTGAATCATGAATGGTCATCCATGCATCCATCCATTATCTTTTACCCACTTCTGTCTTTTCGGGTCACGGGGGTCACAATGAAAAGAAAATGTCTTGTTTACCAATGTCTTCTCCTATTGAGAGTCTTCTGTAAATGCAGCTTAAAAAAATAAAAATAAAAAATAACCTTGTTCTGACAAGTAAAATGACTCAGAAAGCATCCAGTTATTACTCAAAATCCATTTTTCCCCATAACATGTGAGTAAACAGTTGTTTTTTTAATAATAATTAGGTCACTGAGCAGTTCCTTCAATGCATCCTCTAACATCAGTTTTACCTTCTCTAACCTACTTTTTCAGACGTTCACCTTGTTTGTGCAAACATGCTAAAAATGATTGTTTATTTCAAGACATCACAGCAGTAATTGCTGTTTGGGATGACAGATCTTGTGGAAATGTTGCTGTCAACTAGAAGGTGTGCAGTTGCCTCAGCATTTGCAAAATCATTGTTATCCACATGTCAGAAGGACACATGGGGGTTTGTCCTCAACACAAGCATCTCCATTCTTACTTTCATCAAACAGCACAACAGGACATCAGCGTTTCCTGTAAAAAGTAAATAAATAAATTGCAAGTGCCTCAAAAAATGCATGCAAAACTACTCATCTTACCGCACGCTGCATTACTGTAAATTGTTTTGACTCTACAAGGAGCTTAATGCAATATGTCGCAAAGGAATCAGCTGTGAATGCCGCAGAGACCACATAAAGATGTAATCTTAAAATCTGTCCTGTATCTCACTACATCCAACACCAGAGGCAAAACAGGACATCTTCTCTCAGCTCATCCATTTAACATGAGATGTAAATACCAGTGGAGGATTTTACTGGGGCCACATTGTGGGCACTGTTGTGGGAGTGTGTGTGTTTTGTAAAGGTATAAGTGAGACACAGACAATTTTTGACAGAGAATATGTATGTGTATGTATAAATGTTTTAAAAAAGTGTGTAAAAAGATGGACGGCAAAAACAGTTTAGATGGATGGATCAAAATGTGAACAGGTGGACAGAAACAACGAGCAGCAAGGAGGTTGTATTGAGTATATCACAGTGGGGGGAAGTTACTGCTGAACAGAAACTTGGCGAAAAAAGACAAGAAAAATAAAATTTAAAAAGAGGTCAGCTAATACAAAGAGCTGTAGGTAAGACCAGGTCAAAAAAGTACTTGGAAAACTGTGTTTGACTGCACAAGGAGCAAAAACAGAATGAATGAAAAGAAAGAGGAAAAAGCAGATGAAATCAAAAAAGGTCTTTACAGGAGCAGGCAGTGTGCAGTTTAGGCCCCAAGGTAGATGAAGGGGCAAGACCTTTATGAAAGGGCCTGTTGTCATGCTCAGGACCCACACATACACAAAGCCACACACAGACACGCTGTCTGAACTTTCTAGGCATTAGAAGAGGGCGCTGAAAGCTCCCAAGGGCCAGGGGCTTGAAAGTTCATGTAATCTGTCTTGGAATATGTGTGTGTCTGTGTGTTTGTCATACTCTATTTCAACTGCCACATGAATAATTCAAACATGTTCACATCACCGCAGGCGAACTGAGCCCCGCCCGTGGAAAGATACTCAGTTATATTAATTAGGATTACAATTACAGTAGTGCCTCGCTACTTCGCAGTTCTTTTTCCGCGGACTCGCTCTATCACAGTTTTTCAAAGTAAGATTGGACATGACACATGGGCTGATCGATGTATGAGCCGCACAAACATGTTTTAATTTAAAATAAATCATTTTAAATTATTTAGCACATCTGTGCAGCTCACAGGTGCGGGAGAAGCTTCCTCCTGCAGCTGATCAGCTGATCTCTGCTCTGCAGCAGAAAAGTGGGCGTGGCCAAAAGCACAGGGGAGGAGGAGTGGAGGCAGGGAGCTGAAATCATGACAAACTGTGCTCTTTTAGAATGTTTAGAGTTTAGAAACATTTCTTAGAATAATGCAAGAGTGCAGGAAAGGTTTAAAACATCTTTACACAAACACACACACACACACATTATATATACAGGTATATATATATATATACTGTATACGAAAATAAACTTACTTACTACTTGTACTACTATTGCTACTTGGTGATTTTTCACTTATCACAGGGCTTCAGGGTACGGATCCGCCGTTATAAACAAGGGACTACTGTACTTATGATATACCAGGACAAGTTGCAGCTTTTGCTTATGTACAGCTAAATGGTAAATGGACTGTACTTATATAATGCATTTCTATCTGATCAAGATACTCAAAGCACTTTACACTACAATCTGTGCCCTCTTTTACCCATTCATACAGCACTCTACTAGATCTATACAAAGAATATTCAGAGCTTCATCACATTCACACAACGATGGGACACACATCAGAGGCAATGAGGGGTTCAGTGTCTTGCCCAGGGACACTTCGGCATGTGACTGCTGGTGGAATCGAGCCACCAACTCTTGCATTGGAGGATGACTGCTCTAACCACTCAGCCACAGTTGAGACTGTTAAGACAATGGAAGTCCATGCATAAATATAGGAATAGTCATAAAAACCTATCTATACTTTTTTTCATTTGTCACCTAGCAGTGTTTAAAGGAAAACCTTTTCACTTAAAACATTGTATATAGTAGATATTTCACAGAAAATGTTAGCAGAAAGTCAGTCTCTGCAAAAGCTGACCTGTTGTTCATTAACAATGAATGCATTTAGTGCTTAGTTACATATGACAAAACTGACTTGTTGAAGCAATATTACGTCACTGTTGCCATATTTCAAATTGACTTTTTTTGTGAAAAGCAAGAACAGGAACAGCTGAAAAAAAAAGCTGTTCCTTTATGAATTTCTAAAAATATATAATTGAGCAAGATGGAAAACCACACAGCAAAAGTAGGACTAACTCTGTCATGCATATACATGGCATTGTACGATAAACGTGTGTCATGGAGACTTCCAAATACTCCACTAAAACTTGTTTCAAAGTGCAAAACTGATTATTTGTTGTACAAATATATTTTATGTGACATACAAGCAGATGAACAAACTGTCTGAAATGGTTTCAGGGCTACATAAGCACTTCCTCCCACACAAACAGACCATCATCTGTGCTTAGCTTTTGCTAGAAGTCACAGCAACTTCCATGTGGCCGTATTGCACCAAAGGGAGTTGACAGTGTTTGACTGCTATTCAGAGAGGTCTAAAAGCTAGTGGGGGTGACACCAGGGCCCCTTGTACCTTTAAATATTACATCAGCCCCATTCCTCTGGGAAGCATCTCTGGAACTCCTTTAGTAGTGCTATTTGTGTCTTCCTTTTTCGTTTTATTCCTCTTTCCCCACTCACGTGTTCTTTTTATCCATTCTCCCCACTCTCCATGTAGCTGTTTTCACACTTGAAATGTAGTTCTGTCGTGTTGTGGAGTTGTTCCACAGGGGTTGCATGTGAGAATGCAAATGTCTGAAACATTCACTTTGGACTTCTCGTATTTTCCACCCAAGTTTCACCTAAACTGTTTGGAGGAACAGGAGAAGAGACAACGTGTGAACAAGGCAGCCCATCCTGCACAGTGTGAGCATGTGCGCTATAAGTTGTGGCTTTGTATTTTTAGAGGATACAATTCAGTTAAACTGGATTAAACACCAAAACCTAATACAATGGCCTTATCACAATTTCAGTGTAAGGAAAACACAGCAACTACCTCAGCATTCAGTACTTTTGATTTATTTATTTATTTATTTATTTATTTATTTATTGCATCTGATCAATATTAAAGTTCATGCTCAAAAATCCAGGTTAAAAAAAAATCCAACAATGTTCAGTCAGATTATCGAGATGGTTTCTTTTTTGTTGAGATGTTTCATCCTTCATCCCAAGGACTTCATCAATCCGAGGAGCCACCAGGAGTGTGTCTGCTTGTGGGACTCAGTTTGTTTGTGGCTCCTCGGATTGATGAATTCCTTTAGATGAAGGACGAAACATCTCAACAAAAACGAACACGTCCATGTGACATGACTGAACTTTGTTAGATTGTATCTTAATGTTTCTGACTATTAAAGCACATCTCCTGCAGAAAGTCTCTTTAAAAGTCCAGATTGGCTGCACGCCCTTAATTTTCTCTGGTGCCCAAGTGTAAAAAGCAGCTTGTATAACGATTACTATTCATTTTCACTGGGTTGTTTTACTTGCAGTTTATTTATTTTTTCCCCTTCTTTTATTTTATATATGCAATGTGTTTACTTGGTTCAAATACCTAGAAACCAATATATTTATTTTTCATTTTTCAAATGATCAACTCAATATAAGGTACTCAATATGCTGTCAGCATTTCACATTGTCACTGTGAGACAAATAACATTTAATTGCCAAGTCAATTAAACTCCATCAAAACAATTTCAGAAAAGTTGCTACAATTCAAAGTGTAAAGTAACCGACTCAACTTATCATCTGTTTGTTGCAAAGTTTTTTTGCAACTTCTCACAGCAATCATTTTCTAAGTTGTTTACTTTTTAAGACAAGCATTTTTCATAACTGCAGCTGATCCATCTTTTCTAAAAAGAACGGGAAAGACTTGTACTTATCTCTTACTTTTTAAGAAGTGCCTTATTTGTTTATAAAGTTTGGTCTCACTTTTTTATGGCAAACTGTATGAATTCATCATTTTATAGTAATTAATTTTTTTTTGTCTCTACTTAAAACTACACCAGCAATAAATCCCACAAGCTGAAATGTATGGCCACCATATGCAATCATCAACACTTGCGACCACACGAGCTACCGGTAATTACAGTGTGACCACATGTTTCCTTATCAAGCAAATCAAACCAATTATGTTGGAGTGAACAGATGGAGGTAAATCTTGCATAGGATGTTCACCAATAGGTGGTTACTGCACTTGTGTGGCTGCGAGAGGAAAATTGCTAAACAAGCCAAGCATGGAAAGTCCAGTGAGTAATTTGAGTTGTTTGCAAAAGTGGAGTTTTGTGTACATAATGTGATTACAAGCAGCAGAAACTAAAACATAATGGTCTTTGGGATTGTTTGTCTTAAACGGGCACTGCAAATCACACAATTGCAGAACATTCACTCAATGCTACAAAATAAATCCACAAAACCCTTCAGTTCTGTCAGAAGCTACTGGTGTGTAATGTTACATCCTAACACTCATGTTTTAATGAAAATGGCAACAAAAAAAAGAGAAGATTTTTTCACGAGTATCTGAAAAACATGTTTTAATCATCTGTTGCCATGAAAGGTGATTATAAAGCTGCTTGTCTGTGTTAGCAAAATATCTTGATGGTTTGAATGAAACTGTTAGTAATCCCTGGATGTACATCTACAAGTGATTTCAGTCAACTTTTATGCGTACATGTTAGTCTCATTGAGCCACGAGGACTCGTTTACAAGAGAGGCCTGTTTTAAACAAAGAAAACAGGTGAGGTACACACAACAGTAGACAATCATATAAAATCATATATAATTTAAAAAGTAAATAGAGTAAATTATATAAAAAATAAACAAAACAAACAGCTACATTATAAAGTGGTGTAAAATGCTAAAACAGGAACATGTCTACGTTGGTTTTTGTCATGAACTTAGCAGATGTTTGAAATCTCTTAGAGTGAAGGTCGAGAACTTCAGATCTTTCTGTAAGGTGTTCCAGGTTACAGGAGTAGAGTAAGAGAAAGCCCTTTTGCCAAGTCCGGTCCACAATGAGGGAACACTGCATGTAATAAAGTCCTGCTAGTGCATACAACTGCTGCACTCACCGAGTGACATATGGCAGGAGATGTATGAAAGCAACAGACCAAAAAGTGATTTAAAGATGAAAATGTACCAGTGGGAGAGTCTGCGTGAAGTTAATAATGTCCAGTTAACCAGTGAATATAGGGTACATTGATGGGTAGTTACAACCAGTTATAAATCCTAGCACACCATAATAGACAGTGTCCAACATCTGCACGGTGCTTGCAGGAGCATTCAAGTAAATAATGTCACTGTAGTCAGTGTAGGGAAGGACAGTAGCAGATACAAGGCATTTCCTAGTGTTCAGAGCTTGACAGGATCTATTGAGAAAAAAGAAATCCTGTTTTACTTTCAATTTCTTTATCGTTTTCAACATGAGAGATGCAAATTTACCAAGATATCCAAGTATTTATAAGAATTGACAAACTCAGTAGGAACACCATTTGAAGATAAAATAGAAGAATGAACTGCTGGTCCCAACTTCCTGTTTGAAAACAGCATTCCTTTGGTTGTATCAGCATTTGGCATAAGTGTGAGATGGAACAAATCATACTGGATGATGTCAGAAGCAGACTGTAAGAGCTGAAAAACCTTTTCAACTGTTCTAGCTCGACAATAAACTACGGTACTGTGTCATCGGCATAGAAATGTAAGGATGCATCAAGAATAATCTGGCTTGCATCACTTATGTAGATTGTGAAGAGGGTGGATCCTAAGACTGAACCTTGTGGTACACCATTGTTAACAGATAGATAACTGAAAGAAGTACTGTTATGTTGAACACATTGTCTCCGATCTGAGACATAGATTATCAACTATTGGTGTGATCTCAAAAACCAATTTCTGAGAGCTTATGACATAAGATGTCATGGTCCACATGAACTGATTTTTAGAGCCAACTTGATTTAAGATGGCTTTCACAGAGCATTGAATTTCACTAACAAACACATATGATCTAGTCATTATAACAGACTGTAGACTGAAATTTGCTGTAGTAGTAGCTGAAAGTCATCCACATACAGTAGAGTTAAATTTTGTTTAAACTTTGGAAATCAATGACATGGGCTTGCTTTTTATTATTTGTTCTTTTTTTATTTTTGTATGAAATGAAATTTTTCAAAAAAAGACATAAGCCAAAAGAATCAGAGGTGACGTGTGTGGCACTATTTTTCTAGTGAGTCATACAGCTTGGAAATCAAAAAGGGCTTTTTTCAGCTCCATCTTATTTAAAATTCAAGCTGTGCACAAACCCTCTGTGTTCATTTGCCTGGTCTCAAACCAATGACCTACTAGTTCACTTTGAATGGATTGTATTCCTATATGACCACACAAAATAATGAGCACATTTATGTGACTGTTGTGATAGCTGAGTCCACATGAATCTAACAGCTTTTAAATGGTTGTCTCAAAGATGTTGATGTGAAAAAAGTGGTCAAAACTTAAAAAAAAGAAAGAAAAAAATTCTAATTGTCTCCATGAAACAGGAGCTTGAAATTATCGTTTATGACTGTACTGTATTTGACCACAAAGAAAAAAGGCGCCTAATGTGCCACCACAGAATAATATGGGGTCTGGGCATGCAAACATATATAATTGGCCTCAATGCAATCAACCTCAATTACCCAACACGGTAATTGGCTTCAGAGAATTCAACGACACAGCTATCATTAAGTTTGAGCAGGCACCAGCATGCCTGTGACAGTGTTTATCTCTGCACTTTATCTGCTACGTTGGTAACAGCTAGAGCTGTAATGAAAAAAAAGCTGCATGTCAAGCACCCAATGCACTGCTTTATAATGTGTAAATGTGTGTAGAGGCCTAATTTATTAGATTAATGCACATTTTTTAATGGATTTGTCATTAAAAATAGTGATATCAAATGATTTAAGACTAATTTTACGATAAAGAAGCCAAACTAAAAGCTTGGAGGTGTCCAATTTGCAGCCATTAAAATAACATACGCCTCACTGAAACGCCGCAGTCTATCAAAAGTTTAAGAACCGTCCAGCACTACTTAGCTCGCTCATTTTCTTCTGAAAAGGGTTCAAGAGTGCTGGAGTCTTTTCCAGCTGGCATTTGGACAGAAGATGGGTTACATGCTAAAAAGGGATGCTCACACTTGCTGTAAATTTACATTTACTAACCAACCCAATATGAACGTCCTCGTACAGTTAGACACCGTGTAACAAATTCCTGATACAGCTAACCTGATTTCACAAAGATACAATAAACCAAAGTCATTTTGTGGTCATGGTACATATTCGGATCATTATATTGCAGGCTATAGGCAAAAGGTTGATAGTACATTTTATTAAGATAGACACACGTTTACAGAATACAGTACATATAATCCTATATGCAGTACAAAAACAGGCAAAAACCCACTTAATGAATAATAAAAATGTAAGCTTGTCATAAATTGGGTACAGTTTAGTTCAGGGCTATTCAACAAGAGCCAAATCAGGCCCACGGATGAACCCCGTTGTGTCCACCAATGGGTTAGTTTTAAATAAAACTAGATTTTAAACCATTTAAGAAATTTACTTAATGATAAGAACTGCTGAACGTCTGGCCCCTGAGCTCTTGGCTTTCAGTAACTGTGGTCCCCTGAGTAATTTAGTTGAATAGCCCTGGTTTGGTTTTTGGCAAACAGCTTTGGTGTCATCACCATTGCCTGAAGCTGAACTTGTCACACTGGTAACCAGGTCAATGCAGGAAAAGCTTGTCATGACCTATAATACTGCTACATGAATTTAACATTGATTGGTGGAGGCATATAATTACATGTCTGCACCTCTTAATGTGCTGCTTAGAAGTTGTGTTCATTTGGTGTATTTCTGAGAGCCGAAAGCTGGGATCTGTTACCACCCTTATACTACTGGAGTAACACACACACACACACATACACACACAAAGAAATAAAAACATTTATTTTTAAGCTAACATAAACATCTTCACAATTTTACGCTCAAATAAATTTTTGTTTATGCAGACACCAATCATCATTTTAAAATGACTCTATAGCAGCCTTGCCCTGTGTATCTTCCTGTCCTCCAGACGTAATACAGTGAAAATTGCACAATTTACTTTAATCAGATACAGAAATGGTGCAACAGATAGGATCTTCACACAGCTCATAAAGATAAGCTTTTGTGGAGTGAATCAGATGAAGTTTGTAGGGCTTTTCATCAGATTACTCTCACAGGTTTGTTTCCATTCAGTGCTTCTTTTGTTTTCTGTTTGGTCTTTTTTTTTCTGACTGCACCTTTTCCATTTATATCTCCTAAAGGAAAGTCATCTTCTGCCCACCTGCCTCTCTGCTGTGTATTTTCTTTGACAAAGTGGATTTTAAATCTCACACATGCTCATTTGTCAACATAGCAGGCATCCTTTTATCGAAGCCGTATAGAAGGAGATGTTTACTACTGATAACTTTACAGGTAAAAACTTATCATATAAAGTTGACAATAAAAATGCTTTTTGTCTTTATGTGACACCACCCAACCCCAACACACAGACACACACATACACACACACACAGCATATGTCACTGCAAAACACTTCAGCAGTAAACTTCAATGTTTCTATAAAATGCAGCCTTTTCTGCAGTTTTCTGAGTTGTATTTGATGGTTGCTGTTTATGAGGTGATAAACACAGGCGGACGTTTGAGGTCTTTACTGCCTGCAAATTCACCAGCTTTTTTTTTTTTTTTTTTTTAGAATTTCAACACAAATACTTTTCGCTTTTATATTCCTTTACATTTATTTAAAAATATGGTATTTTTTTTAACAGATCATTCTAATCTTTGGAGTGATTAATTGATTATTAAGTGGATGATTCAAAGTGTCTCATCTGCTGTTGATAGATTTTTGAACAACCTCAGTTTGGACAAATTTTCATTAATTCTGAGTAGAATGCTGCTGCCTTAAAATGTCTTCAGTCTCAAAAATGCCATTATAAACCTTTATATTGCCCTATTTTTCACCATATAAGTTGCACCGTATTGCATAAATTTGCAAGTCCTGTAACTTATACACAGAAACGACT
>JARVLU010001462.1:16436918-16448728 GCA_031762415.1 Simpsonichthys santanae
TATATATATATTTGTATATCATATAGTCTATTTTTTCAATTTATATGCTCTTTATATGATTTTCTATTGTTGTCTGTTCCTCATCTGTATTCTTTGTTTAAAATAGGACTTTCTTGTAAATGAGTCCTCGTGGCTTAATGACACTAAACTGCATAAGTAAATGTTGAATGAAACATAAAAACTATTGATTGATGAATTACATTTAACTCTGATTCAGTTGAATAGTGAACAGCCAGTGTTGGCAGAAATTACATTTGCTCATAAGAATTGTCTACAAAAGGAACCCTAAACTTGTTATTCTTTATATCTTTTGTGATTCCTTGTGTAGTTTTCTTTGTACTGAAACTCTGGCACAACAATTTCCTGCGGGATCAATAAAGTTCTATCTTATCTTATTCTATCTTATCATCTTATCTTATCTTATTATGCTCATGTTAAACAAATATATTTTAATATCAGCAGTGATTTTTATGACGTTGGCACACTCTCACACAATAAGCCGTGAGTAAAATATCACATTTGTTTTCAGTATAAAGCCATTGACCTGCCACCCACACTCCCAACAAAGCTTCCACTACAAGCACTGACAACCAGACAGCGAAGTGTGCGCTTGTGCACGATCATTGCTCAAGAACAATTATAAATTACAAATTGCATGTTTTGACTTACTGCAAGTGATGGCATTCACAAAGTTATCCAAAGAAGAAATATTTGCACAACAGAAAACTGACAACAAGCCTGTGAGATGTGAGAATAATTCACTTGTTGATTAAGGTTTAAAAAATAAAGGATGACTAAATGTGACAAATACTCTTTAATGTATGACAATGTAATGGTGCTGAAAAAAGCTTCAGTTGTGTTATCATCCATCCTTCCTTCTGTTGTGTAGGGTTAACTCATCCAGCTCCCTTGCTGTGTAGCTTGAAGTATGTGTATTGATTATTTGAATAAATATCCTTCAATTAAAAATATGCAAAGTGTATCCTTTTATACAATGATGTGATTTCAAGTGCAAATTTTGCTTCTTTTTTCTTCTCAATACTGCACTTTTAAACGTTAAACATGAAAAAATGCATGATATACCCATTATATATCAAACAATCTAATATATTAAGTAAAATGAACTAAAAATGAAAGATGATGAGAAAATAAAAGGCAAATACAGTTGTTGTATTGTCAGCAACATAAGAGTTATACAGATGGCAAAACAGCACTGAAAGAAACCAGTGAAACCCAGGAGAGCCACCATGGCTTCTGTTATCACACTGAGTTTATTACAAAGTCACATTTTAGTCCACAGCAAAGTCAACAAGACAGAATCCTTCCAAAATAAAATCTGAACCTTTCAGGCAACACAGGAATAAAAAGAGAGAAGGAAAATGTGGATCATGGAGCAGACAAACAAACAAAAAAAAAGTAAAATACTGTATATATATATATACAGTATATAATAATAAGGGTGGAGAATGAGAGAGAAAGAAACAAAGTTTGGTTGAGTATTTTTTCCCCTCTCAACAAAAGACTTAAAAAGCTATGCTAACATGATGTCAGTGCTGTTTCAGCAGCAGCATTTGAATATGTTTCTACTGGTACAGCCTAACATGACCTGCTGAGTGTGAGCTATAGTGACCAACAACACATTATTAAGACAGTGGTGACCTTTCAAGGCAGAAAGTTAGTGTTGCATGTTGAGCTGTGCCGCAGTATTCTTTTACTGAACTGTTGAAAATGCTAAATAAGAAACAACTTGTTTTTAGCATGAATCCGTACCAGTCAGCTGCACTGATGCATCTTGGGTTCGTTGATTGAGAACTGTTGATGCTCATGCCGAACTACATTCCAACAGGAGACATTTGTTTTTTTAATTTGAAATTAAAAAATAACAAGCCAATGTCCCCCATCGCTCACCAACATGTAAGGATGGACAAATGGAGAGTATTTCCAATTAGCCCTTTTCGCTTTGGGACAAAAGACAAAAATGACTTGGCTTATTGAACCTTATGAACCTTTAAACTGCAGGATAACTAGCACTGTCAGAAATATGAAAATAAAGACAAATATTTTGTTTTGCCAAATAAATATAAAAAGGTTCTCATTTTCTTATTAGGGACTACACAGTATTTGCAGATATCTATTATTATCCACCAAGTTGGGCTTATTAACTTTATATCATATACACTCTTACGTCAACTTTAATGCAGCCCAAACTGCAACGTGTACACCCACAAATGTTATGTCAAAACAACTGGTTCAGCACCTTGATGTGTGCTATTACTTTTATTGGCATTTTGAAGTACCCTGGCAATATATTTTACTAACAGAGATGACCTATTTCCCCATAGGAAATGAATGAGAGAACATTCCTCACACTAACTGCTGCTGTTACGTCAAATAACTTAGGAGTGTAGAGGTCCCTGAAGAAAACAGAAACTCACTGCTGGATTTATTTGAAACACACAGAAAGTAATCATCCGATAAATGTCTAGAACTAATTAATGTTTGGAGCCATTTTGATTCAAGATGGCTGCTACAGCTAGCTCAGCAAACACCAAATTGACTATAACTCGGTCGTTCTTTGAGATCTAGAGCTGAATGTTGGTGAGGTTATAGCTGATAATGTTCCCTATCACATACTGAATCCAAATCAAAAATCCAAGATGGCCACCATATCTAAAAAGGAAAAATTACAATAACTCAGCCAATTTTTAAGCTATTCAGCTCAAATATGGTAAACTGGTAGCTGAGAGCAAACCTCAACACATAGTACTGTGAAATGACAATTTGAAATCGACAGCAGCCTGGCAATCCACACTAAAGTTTCCCCAGGAACTTTCTAGTTAGTTTTCTCTCTTACTCTTGGTTATATAAAGCCTTAAATGAGCACAACAAAAAATAACTTCTGTTCATGCTATAAAACGTGTGTCCAATCCTGGCTGATTTGTCATAAAGAAGACTCTTCCCAAAATGTCTTCCTCTGCTTTACGAGGTTAAACCAGCACTGTTCTACAAAATGAAATAAAATGACCCTTAAGGTTTGTGCTGCTCCAGATTAAGAATGCTTGTGTCCTAATAGATATATGATATAATGCATTCAAGCCTGCTTCTGTCTGAGTCTTGTTCCTTGCAAAGGTTGCCCTTGATTTATGTCTCAGACAGCCGAATCTGTCCTTCCTAAAAGCACCCCGAGGGCGTAAACTTTACATAAAATGGTCCATTCTTTGAGGGCACTCTTCTCTGGATCTGCCTTTAGGGTGGAGCTACACTTTCAAATGGGCAACCATTATGACTAAGAGCTGCCATCTGAGCGACAGTGTGTGTCTTGGGTTCCATATTTCAGCAGCTCGGGATGCTAAGAGGGTCGTGGGAGTGTGTTAGACGGAGACAGAGGGTTCGCCGTCCCTTTGGTCACCCTGTGGTTTGCGGCTCAGCTCTCCCAGGCTGCCCAGCATACATGGCATTCTTTTCCCCTTGATTCAGCTTTCTGTTAACAATCTGAGCTGGACTGAGCGTTCCCTGTCATGATAACTTTACTTAGAAAAGGAGAAGTCGTTATTTAAGTGAAAATAAAACCAGAGATTAGATTCTATTTGATCCTTTTCGTGTATTTATTTTTATTTTTAGCAAATATATTGTCCCAAACCTTGTAGTGCTGGAGTTTTCTAATTTATTTTGCTTCCTTTTTTTAGCTTATGTTTATATGGCCATTAGTTTTCTGTCTCTTTTCTTTGTGTTCTCACAAGCGTGACTTCTCAGTGTTTGTCTTTTAAGATATTTTCAAGGTTAAAATACATCTTTCCTCAAAACAACGCACTCGCTCCACGCTCTGCTCCCGGGGACAGTCTCTTGTTCTGGTCCAAATACTTTAGTTACAGCGAAAATTAAGCTTCAGTAAGTTGCAGCAAACAAATACCACGGGCATAAAGAGGCAGGAATAATTTAATAAACACTGCCCCAGCATCTCAGCGCCCCCCCCTGCCGCACACACATTAAACGTTATTTGATCACCAGTCCTGACAGTGAGCCAAGAACATGCAGCTACAAACAAAAGGTGAAACAGAATCCAAATCAAACCTTAAGCTAGTTTTCTGATGTTTTATTCATAAATCAAACCAGGCCTTTCACTAACACACACACACCGTCCATTTCCCTACTTTATATAATTGGTTGTCTCACGCGTCAATCAACCAGCAGGGCGCTATTTGAATGTCAGTGATGAAGTGGGTGAGAAGTGTGTACACTAAAAATATAGCACCAATTTGAGTTGATGCTTGTGTTCCCACTGTGAGCTGAAGGCCAAACTGAAAGGGCTGCTTTGAAGACAAAGATGCTTTTTTTTAATACAAAAACTGTGGACACAATTCTATTGTACATAACGGGTCATTGTCTGGATTCTCACACGCAAGTAAATGTTTAACTGAGGGCAAGCACAAAGATACCAAACTCAAACATTGCATGGTTTGATCTGCATGGACTCTCAGGTCAGTGCTTTCATTTACGAGTCAACATGTAAACTTCCACCACGGCTGTGGAGATTCTTTACGGTAGGTCTTCCAAAGAACAAAATATCAGATGTTTATTTTTTACGCGTTTCTACAGAAAGATAAACAATAAGGGTAGAAAAATTAAAAAACAAATTCAAGAAAAAGTGACAAATCAAACCTGAAGATCAAAATGTGTAAAAGCTCAAAGGACGACTAATTCATGAACAAACGTCATCATTTCCATTGAGGATCTTAAGCATCATTACTGATCAAGCACAGAGGAGATAAAATTCTTCAGAAAGTAGAGTAGGTGTATCTTTTGTCTTCCAAAAGGCTGATGTCTCACTCTGCTAAAATAGAGAAAGTAGAAAAAAAAGGTCTCCTTCTGTCACCGTGTGGGGGTGAGAGAAATGATGAAATATAGAAAGGCAGAGAAAGATAAAGGGCCAAGAGATGAGGAGGAGGATTATAATAAAGGGGAGAGACTCCAATGCAGGAAAAAGAGACAGAGTTAGTCTAATTGCTTCTGTGCTGTCTCCTCATTTGAACACTTCTGTCTACCATAGACACATGCACACTCCAGCTGCACATGCACGTGAAGTCCAACGGTGTGAGCGAACAGGGCAAATTATTGTTTATTTTCAAAATGCACATCAGACAAATGTCAGTACGTCAAGATGTAAACTAATGAAGAAGTAAATCTAAGGGTAAAGTCTAGAGAGGAGGAGAGGAAGTGGCAAATTAAAAACAGATTTCAACCATTTTTTAAAGCATTTAAAATGATGACTTTAAAGTTAATCCCAACGAGAGACCGAGAGAGAGAGGTCAGTTTTGTTTTGCATTCTGTTTTTATTTCTTGTAT
This sequence comes from Simpsonichthys santanae, assembly GCA_031762415.1. Lineage (NCBI taxonomy): Eukaryota > Metazoa > Chordata > Actinopteri > Cyprinodontiformes > Rivulidae > Simpsonichthys > Simpsonichthys santanae. Next base: position 16,442,262 of record JARVLU010001462.1, read on the forward strand.
TTGCTCTTTATTTTAGCAAGTGAAATGTTTGAGAACCAATTCTTATTTATTGTAACCAAACAGATTTTGCACCACTGCACAACATTACAAAAGAAATAACTGACTGATCAAGGAGTACTTCATGTACCTCACTTATGTTGTGGACTTAACAAAATAAAGTTGCTAGATACTAATACTGGACAGACAATTTTCCCATTTCTGCTGAGTCTTTCTCATTTCTCCTATTTATCTTTTCACATCAGTGAAACAAACTCTCCAGGACTGAAAATACTGGAGACATGATGGAGTTTTTTTTTTTTTTTTTTAAATCATGAGTGAAAATTGTTAGCTTGTAAATATAAAATATGGCCTTAATTAGTGTTGACTCAGTAGCAAGTTTCCACCCGGCCTCGGTGTTTATGGGTGTGCGTGTGTGTGTGTGTGTGTGTGTGTGTGGGTGTGTGCACCGCCCTCTCAGCTTCCACAGTAGCCAAAAGAAGAACAAAGAAAACATGTGTTTTAAATAGTGAGCTCCAGCACTGCAGCAATGGAAACGCATGTGTAATCACTACCGCATGTCAGCAGCTACACAATCTCACACCACGCACAGAAACACTCCACGTGCAACTAAAATACACAGGCAGAAAAGCACAAGAGAAATCAAATTAACACGTGGACTGAAAACATTTGCAGACAACTTGGAATGATGTGGCTAAAAGGAAGATGGTTGTGCTTCCAACTTATTTTTGCTAATTTCAGCGTGTTATGCTCCTTTCAGCTGATTTCTGCAAACTTCATTTTTTTCTGCGATTTCTGCGAGTATTTAGCTGTATGTATGCAATTTTTGCTTTCAGCTAACTCTCTTTTTTCATTCATTTGACATTTTTCAGCCAAATTCAGCAAAAAAAGTGCTCTCTCCACTTCTTTATGGTAATTTAAGCTTATATCTGCATTTTTAGCCACTTTTCAGCTGTAATTTGCTACTTTTAGCTTTTTTTTTTTTTTTTTTTTTCAGATAATGTTCATTTTTTTGTGTTCTTTTTTCAGCCTAATTGGACAAACATGCATTCTTTTGGCTTTCTTCTTCAAATTTAAGCTTGTTCTACATTTTCAGCATTTTTTACATAATTTCAACAGTTTTCAGATAAATTCAAGTGTTTAATGGGAATTCCAGCTACTTTCAGCCTAATTAACTTCTTTCTGCTAGTTTCAACTTGTTATACTCCTTTCAACATTTTTCTACTCCTTTCAGCTTTTTCAGCTACTATTTAGCTCTTCTGATCTTGTTTTGAGCTTTTACAGGTACTTTCACATTTTGTTTAGCTCATTTCAGCTTTCTGCTCCCTTTTGGTAGTTAAAGCTTCTTTCTGCCTTTTCAGCTACTTTTCAGTAATTTTTTTGCTAATAGCAACTTTTTTTTAGCTTATTTCCTAATGTTTGTGCTCATTTAAACCTAATACTGCATGTATGTGTCCTTTCTGCGTTCTTCAATTTCAGCTACATTTCAGATGTTTTTCAGCAAGTTTTTGTGCAATAAGCATTCACACGGCATTTTTGCAGGAAATGCAAATTTTCTAGCTGGATTCATGTCTAGTGTTTGTGTTTAACCTTTAGTCAACATCTAAATGTTAAATATATTGACTCAATGGCCAAATTATTTAAAAATTGATTATTTTATACCTTTTCTGAGACAGATATCAACCTGTTTTCATCCCAGACTCTTCTGCACATAACAACAGGCCAGTGGTTCATTGTTAGCCATGTGTGTCAAGATAAAGGTAACACCACTTATTTTTTGTATAAAGGTCTGATGATTGCTCCTCGTTCTAACTCTCTATAACAGCATATTTTTCAATGAAACATGTTCTGCCCCAAGAACTAAGCCTCCTCTTAAAAACTGAAAATACCCGTTCCAGCTAAGCTTTGGGGGGTTCTAGAGCGCTGCAGCTCATGTGAGACTAACTTATCCGAGGGATATCTTATTACATTCATTCATTCTAGAGCTATAGCGCTGTAACCTTTTGACTGGGGAGCTAAATCATGGCCATTATCCACCGGCAGTGCTCGTTATTCTGCACTCCCTCTGCGGGATGGAGTGGTACGATTGACTAACTGTTGCCAAAACTGTTTCCTTTACATGGAACAAAGCACAGAGGGGAAATGGTTGAAGGAGCAAGATGGTGACAAAAGGGAGACAAAGATGATGAAAACTCCAATTCAGAAGATTAACTGTCTCTTCAAATTGTTTTTACGTTTCTTGGAGCAAATGAAGTTAAATGTGGAACAAAATATGATCATGAAGGGTGAATATTATTTCCAAATTTATTTCTCTCTTTTAAATGTTTTTATTTTTCTATAAGAATCCAGTGACATACAACTGAATAGGACCTTTTGTTCTATGTGGAAAATAAATCAAAAGCAGAAGTTGTGCTTGAAGCTGAGCACTTGGAACACAGGACACTTTTTCAAACCCAGTAATTCTAACCAGTTTAAGAACTGACAGTAAGAGTGTGTGTGCGAGGATGTTTAAGCGAGTGTGACTGTGTCTCCTGTAAGCTGATCCTTCCATCCTCGCCGCCGACTGCATGAGGAAACACACCACCTATTTCACTGAAATTCAAAACCAAATTACTTCTGCATGCAAAATTCTAACCGTTTTCAAAATGAATACATAAACTGTTTGGTTTCTAAAAAAAAAAAAAATTGATTTCCTAACATGATTGCAAAATTGAGTATCTGAAAACTGGAAGGAAAAAAGTTGTTTGTTGTTGTTGCAATCCAGGTGAAGTTTTTCAGAAGGAAATAATTTGTGGGGAAATCAGAACAATGTGTGTGGTGCGGGGTATGTAATAGAGCAAGGTGATGTGTTTTGTAGCACTGAAGCAAGTTAAATTTCCTCCTCCACTCTGTGGACCGTTCTGCTAACTGCTGGGTTGTTATTTCTGCCGCTGACTGACACCGGCCTAATGGCTGCTAATGGTTTCTAGTTTTATGATGCCTTCCTCTTAAAGCAAAAATGTAGGATGCGATGAGCAGTTTTTTGTCAGGATATTTTATGTTTTGCTTTGCCTTGCTGATGAGGTCTGATTATCTTTCCAACATAATGTTTTTGTCTGCTTCAGATATTCTTGATGTTCTTTTATAGCTTGCCTCACAAATAGGCAAGACTATAAGGAGTTGCTGTCTTTATAGTGAATGAAAGTATAGAGTTCAAAATGGATTCTATTTCATCTACAGTTCTGGTACAAATTCAGAGAGTGTCCGATTTCTTGAAGGCTACGATCATTTCAAACAGTGCTGCACAAAATTAGAAGAAAAAAAAATGGATTGTGCTTTTATTGTTAAACATTAATCCACATTTTTCCTTAATTCTCTTCTTCTTAATCTCCATAAAGCTCCACTCCATGTGTTTCAGCACTATCAGCTAAACCATCTGAACAAGGTCTGGACATACATCTGACTGGCCAAACATATTATTGACATGCGTTCACGGTGTTAGGAATATGATTTATTGCAGTCCATTAAGATATTTATATTGTGCTCATTGATATTGCAATGACAATAAATTGTGGGTATCCACTGTTTTAAAGCTAAATTAATAGGACACATTTTTATAAACTAAATGGGTAACCTTTGCCTATAAAGCTACATCAGGAGATTATACAACAAATGTTGCCATTTTAGTAAAGGGACACCTGGGTGAGCCAGACAGCAGCGAGGACACACCGTAACTCATGCAGAGGTTAAAGTGTTTTATCTATAATGAATCAACGATGACAAAAAAGCAGACAACTTCTCTATAATCTTGACTGCACATCTACTGATACAAACAGTGCTCATTTTTAAAGACCTCACGTGCAGTCAAGCAGAAAAGAGTAAAACATAAGAGTCATGAACAAACGCAGCTAATCCACTTACTCACCTACTTTTTTGACACATTGGTGCTGACGTTACCTTCATTTGTGCTATTGAATATTCAGTATGGAGGCCCATAAACAACTGTCAAATACTGAAGCCTCTGGCAGGAACAGCCAATATTTTTCTGCTTCTAATACAACCAGACTGTATTCAAAACACAGTCAATAGATTTACAGGCAGAAACTTCGTCTTTTGAGTTAATCATCATTTGCTCTCAGACAGGTATTCAAAGGCAAATGAAAAGCTAAATCCCTGTTGCGCACAAGCCGATGCTTTAGAGATTGTAGTTTTCCTGCTTCACCCGTGTTATTTGTACAATTATCTAAATGCATATGACAAGAGATGGCACAAATGTGACTGGTGTTGACAACACACTGAAGCCACAACACATCCAATATTAGAAACTTTGCCCGAATTTACATTTTTATATTTCCAGTCTGCCTGTGTAGATGTTGGGGAGATGGCTTGATAAAATATAATGATCACTCTGAATGAATTGGTCACAGCTCCATCTAATATTGTCTCGGAAATGTCAGAACAGGTGCCATGTCTTCAGAGGACAGAGGAAGAAATACAGAAATTGCATCAGTGGAGAACAGGATACTCATACAATGTATGCTCAATCACTTCATGGACAAGTTTTTCAAAGTTGAAAGCAGCACAAAATAAATATGCAATACAGTACAATTGTTTATAGACACAAATCAGAAATGACTTTTTTATGATTTTATTATCACCGTTTTCTCAACTTTCTGAAAACAATCAAAAACCTTCATTATCAGAGTCTTTAGATATGTTTGTCCAAAGTAATCAAAATGTGTCTTTGTGTTTTATTTTGGATGTTTAGTTTTTTTTTTCAAATGTTGATTAAAAAAAAAAAAACTGGGGGGCACTGATAAAGCGACTGGCTGATAAATCGGCTGGCTGATAAATCGACTGGCTGATAAATCGGCTGGACGATTTATCGGGCCCGATTTCCTTAATTTTGGGAGATCGGAGATCAGCCGATATTTACACAAGAAAACAGTTTTACTGATATTTTGTGGTTTTTAACAACAATTGTCTAAACTTCATTTACAGTATATTTCAGAGCACTACCTCATGGCCAGTTAAAACAAGTTTGTATTGTTTCTAGGATATTGTTCAAGCGTATGTTTTTCAATAAAACAACATTGTAAAATTGAAGGTGCATTGTGACCATACAACACCTGACAGTGTCACTTATAAAACAAAATTGGAATCGGCAGGTCAGACTTTTTAGAGATCGGGGATCAGCCAGAAAACTGCAACTTTTTATTTATCTGAAAGCAAATGCATAGATTGTCCAAAGTACTGTACATAGTTTGGACAGCTTGGACGCTTTATTGATCCAGGAGCGAAATCTGTTAATCAGTTTCACCTGAATGATATAATTCACATTTGTCTGTTTTGGCTAAAACTAATTAAGCGTATTTTCCCTCCTGCATAGAATTAAACTGTCAGCCTGTGTAAAGCCATGCAGCTGTCAGCAAATTCTAAAGCACACTATTCACTTTCATCCGTTCATTCATTCATTCACTCCCCACAACCGCTTTATTCTGTTCAGTGGTTGATGGGCTCTAGCTGATCCCAGATGTCACAGGGCGAGTGTCCGGCCACACGCTAAATGAGTCTCCGGTCCATAACGGGGCTCTCTGTCTGTCTTCTTAACAGGCAATTATTTTTAAAATATTGCAATTCTACATGTGTCACCAGCCTTTGCCTGCTTCTCGCCTTCCTCCGGGGTCCAACTGTCCATCATGAGCTAATAATAATTTGGATAATGCTCAAGTGATTTCTTCAGCCAGTTGTTGACGTTTTCTTAAGACAAAAGCAGCAAAAGCATGTGAGTAAATTAGGGAAATGGGTTTAGATTTAGGGCAGTACACAGTCATGTTGCAGAGGTCTTCTTTGTGAAGTGCCTTCTTCTTCACCCTCTGCTACCCTTTCATTCTGTTTCCTAGAGCTACTCTTCCTCGTCGCCCTTTACTCCCCATTTCTCTAGGAACATGAATACTCTCAAAAGTAGGCCCACACACTTGGCGATTTGTATTGATGCCGTGCCTTTTGATTTTAACCTTTACGTGTACCAAACTGTTCAAGCTTTTTTTTATTTGTTTGCAACCACACAGTATGGCCCGTGGCTGTTCAAATCTACACAGACACAAAAATTATTACTGATGCCTTAACAAAACGTGCACAATCAGACAAAAACACTCACAAGTACACAGAAAGTTACCCCTGGCATGCTGCTTCTTTGCACATGCACACACAGTAGATCTGTGCTTCTGGCTAAAGCCTGATGATTCCCAGTCCTGTCACTGTGGGCAATGGAATGCCCCGTCACCGGGGGAAACGGGGTGCCCTGTCACCCACGGTAACAAAATGAAGATATAAACCTTCCTGACATTCCAGACATGGAGGTATGACACATCCTCAGGACATGAGGTACATATGGGGAGCAGGAGGGGGGTTAAGAAAGTGACAGAGAAAGATTATGGAGGGGAATTCGGGAGCGGGGGGGGGGGGGGGGGGTATGTTGCGAGGGTCGA
>JARVLU010001462.1:16477569-16491535 GCA_031762415.1 Simpsonichthys santanae
AAAAATGATAAAACGCTGCAAAAAAAGTCTGCGCGGGTTGATGACGTCACTGGGGCGCGACGGCCGTATACGCGAAATGCCGTAAAGCAAGTCCGCCTTAAACCGGGGACAACCTGTATTTAATATTGTCAAGATGTTTGACCTTAGAAAAAGAAGCTGATTTTGTAAAAAGATAAACGTGATCTTTATTAGTTATAACATTTGTCAAGTCCAGGGAATCAAAACGTGTTATTTAAAGATAAAATCAATTGTTGCTCTGCCATATTTACCAGCATGCAAAATGCCTTTCTATAAATATTTTTGTTGGCTTCTTCTTTAATCTTCAAGTTGAACAAAGCTATGGTTTTGAAGTTTTTTTTTTTTTTTTTTAACAGGAAACAAAAATGAACAACAGGCTTAATACTTTTAAAATGCATTTCCTTACTCCTAATCATTCATCCATCTGCTATCTTTACCCACTTCTTCCTTTCCAGTTGCGGGGGTCACTGGTGTTCGTGTCTCACATTATTCCTATAATGTTTCAGAGAACAACTTTCAATACTCCGTTCCGTAACAACTGGCCACAGCAATGTTGCCAAAGAACAGTGAGAACAGATAGAAATGAACAAAATGAAATAAATAGTTGCTGCTTATCTGAAAACAAGGAAGTTTCTGAAAGGCTGGTATTTTGGAGATAAAACGTGCTCGTGCATGGAAGTCTGCTGTCCTGGTGATTTTTTAACCAAGTCCAATCTTCTTATCTAGTCCCATGAAGATGAAAGAAAACAGTTTGCAGCTACTTACTGAGACCCTGCAACACATTAATGGCTACTGCCACAACCTTCAAAGACTGTGTGTGTATGTGTGTGTTGGGGGGTGGTTATAATAAGAAAGACACTAAGTGAGACAAGGAACCAGAAATTTGTGTTTATATATTACTGTACATATATTGCATTCCCATGGATTTTTGTATAGTGTAAACAAAGATGTTTGCAAGTCAGTGTAGATTAAAGCCTCTGCGATGTGACAAATATTAAATTTCCTATAGGCCCAGTACATTTGAGAGTGTGTGTTTTAACTTATGCACATGTGTGAACTTGCTGACATTCAAAGGAGGTGTAAGGTCAAGGTTCATGTCAGCCCAACTCAGCTGTCACCCCCTGAGCTCTGTATGAAATCCCTCACAGCTCTTTCAGCTGCTGTTCGAGCATCATCACTCCGGCACAGCTTGTAAACCTTTAGGTTGTAAAAATCTTTACAGAAACGTTGTTGAGGACTTGTCTGACCAAAACTGTATACTATATGATTTAAATGTTTTAAATAAAATAAAATAAAAATTAAAAATAATGTAAGAGGTGCAGGAATGAGTCAATGTGGCGATATAAAGGAGATACAAGGGCACTTTGAGAACATTCATTTGTAAAAGTGGGTCACCCGGGACCAGTAGTCACAGTCATTAATGCTTACCACTGTGAAGAGGCAAGCAATAAAGTACAAAGACTTGCTTTTAATTCTAACGGCGTTAAGGGATTTTGTGTAATAAAAATACATGTAGAGTCATCTGGTGTTTCATGCTTGGATCACTAATAAAAAGAAAAAAAATTGTGCATGAAAACATGTCAAAGATCGTCTGTGGTTATAAAAGTTCCTTAATTATAATTTAGCAGCAAACAGCTATTTATTACATGTGGATACATGATGTGATCAGCAGTAAAATGACTGACACTGTGTATTTGTAAGACTTTTCTGCTTACTGGATCTGTGTGTTAGTACTTCAAACATGGATGAAGCTCAGTAGACTGTTGGTATATTTTGATCTCTCAACCTTTAAAATATTCAGACAAGTGCTAATAACCTCGTGAGCTTCTAAAGTCAGATGGAGCTTTTCCTCATCTCAGAATATAACATGGTGAACTAAAATAGACTAAATAGCTGCTGTATACATACATACATGTTGTCATTTCTATAAGGGCTACAGCCCTTATAGAAATGACAACTTCTGTTCAGCATATGCAGATATATTCTATATTACAAGGCGTAGCATGACAATTCAGCACATTTTACCATTTTACTGTGGGTCACAAAAGCTGTAGGTGTATTGTTATTTATTTATTGTCTGATTGGTAAAAGCAGCTTAGCAAGCAGAGTAACAGCACAAGTGGAATAACATAATGTAACAAAGTAGTGTCACAGCAGTACATGTCAAAAACTGCAATCAGCCAAGGCAATATTAAAACATCTCACGCTTTTTGTTATCCCATCATCGATCATTTCGACTCTGTCCGATGACAGCACTTAACAAGTGTTTGCTTCTTCAATCAATGCTTTCAAAGTTAATTCAAACAAAAAAAAAAAAAAAAAAAAAAAAAAAAAAAAACGCACTGTAATCTTGTTGAAATGATCAATACTGGTGCCTTTGTTAAAAACAGAAAACTGTTTCAATAACAATGTAGCCTTGTATAATCAATGTAGACATTTATTATGAAGTACAGTACAAACAAAGAGTCCTTATGGATTGTTATTCCTGGAGTTACAAAGCATGTTTTCCCAGTTTACAATAAGTTTACAATAAGATACATTAATGTCCAAAACAGAGATTTTGTTATACAAGTGCAAAAAGTCACACTAATGCTGGATTCAACTAAGGCACTTTTTGAATATCAAAGGCATATTTATTACTATTATTTGCCAGAAAAGGTCGGTCTGTCTGTCTGTCTGTCTGTCTGTCTGTCTGGGGGTGTATACAGGTGCTGGTCATAAAATTAGAATATCATGATAAAGTTAATTTATTTCAGTAATTCCATTCAAAAGGTGAAACTTATATATTATATTCTTTCATTACACACAGACTGATATTTTTCAAATGTTTATTTAATGTTGATGATTGAAAGGTGCGGGCAGCATGGTGGTGCAACTGGTAGAGCTGCTGGCTCTCAGTGAGAAGGTTGCCGGTTCAAATCCTGGTCCGGTTCATGGATAATAAAAATAGATGACTAATGAGTAAATGAAGGTTGAACCATGGTTGTTTTTTCATTGAAATCCATCACATTAAAGCACACAAATTAACTTTGTAAAATAAAATAAAAATTAACATATTAAATGGCTCTAAGCTCAATAAACACCTAAGTGAAACAATACATTTTTAATATCACAACCCTGAATAAGAAACAGACTAAAGTTTAAATAATTTCTGGATCTGGTTTTATTCTGTTTTTGCAACTAATCACAAAAAGGACACATGGTGCAGATTACTTTATTCAGTCTACATCATTTCAATTTAATCAAATTATATTAAATTGAATTCAAAAATACTTTATTAACCCCAAAAGGAAATTATGGTAATTGTTGTTGTAGTTTATCATCCTGGTTTCATTAGAGTTGTTATAGATGCTGATGGCTGTGGGCAGGAAGGATCTCTTGTAGAGATCTGTCTTACAGTGGATCCAAAGAAAACTGATGTCCTCTCAGACCCAGCAGATCTCTCAGTCCTCTTGGACTGCCTGAATGCCGGGCAGAACTCCTCCCCGAGCGATGGCCATTTCTTCCAGCAGCCTACTGAGCCCCTCATCGCCACTGACTTAACTACAGGTGCCGAGGTACGATCTCAGCTCTCCTGCTGTCACAAGCCACGTTTCCAGCTACTTCCAAGATCTCAGCAGTCAGGCACTCGAGCAATGCCTCCAGGTAGATGGTAATGAATCCACGGCGCCTCCTTTACGACTCATTTTGAATTTGGGGCTGTAGTTGAGGTATTATTTGAGTTTTTGAGATGTTAATCAGCTGCTCCCAGTTGTAGAAAACTACTTTGTTGTCATGGTTACGCATCATGACAAATGTCCAAAAGTAAAAAAAAAAAAAGGTTTTAGTAAAAATAATTCTAGTGGCACAACATCTGATACAAGAGGAAGTAAAAAAAAAAAAGTAAAGTAAAAAAGTAAAAAAGTTTAAAAAGTAAAAAAAAAAAAAAAAAAAAAAAAAAAAAAAAGCCATTTACATCCAGAAAAAAGATTAATTAAAGTTTTCAAAAGCAAAATTTCAGAATGAATGTAAGAGAGCTACTCCAACATGCAGCCACCTTGAGCAGCACAATTCTAGAACATGCAGATATGTATACATCTGGTGAGGTGTCTTTGGTTACAGTCCACCAGCAGAACATCACACAGCAGACACTCTGCTGTCTCAACAGCTGAACACATGAGCAGAGTGTTTTAATTATTGATCTCCATCAGGGCTCCAGAGTGAGAACATTTAGATTTTTTTAAACCATTTTATGAGTAGATACTGTACTTTAGCCTACAGAAGTATCCAAACCATTTCCCTTCTAAAATAATGTTTTACATAGTTCAATTATAGTTGTAATCAAACTCTAAACTTCATTCTGATATTTTGGAAATGTTGATAAATTGGGCAGCTGTGATAAATTAAACATCAGCAATGCTGACAAAATGACATGGTGATGTTACATAAATACTGTTGTGGTAACATAATTTTGTGTGATGCCCCTATGATTTTTATTCATTCTTACATTTCAGTTAAGACCACCAATACTCATTTGTGGGATGTTTGGACATTTGTAATTAACATTGTATTGATAATATTATTTTTATTTCCGAGTGCCTGATTTTAGTTTGAAATTTGCATGTGATCTATCTGTCTTTCCAATTCAGAATTATAAATGAGGTAGACGAGGTGGCTCGGTGATCAGTGCTGCAATCCCATAATCCTGAGGTTGAGGGTTTGGGTATTTAAAAAAAAAATTGCCAAATCTTTAATGCAAACTTGTTTGCTCTTGCAGGAGAGAGCAGTCATAAAAAAATCAAGGAAGATATGGTTATATTTTTTTCTTTCTTAAGTTGTGTTTGTGTGTTTTATTCAAAACCTGCCCAAGATTGACATCCACCTGAGAAAAAAATCCCAAAGTGCGCATGCAGGATACAAAAGGAGCAAAAAACAAGAGCTGAGAAACAGCTGGTTGACACTGACACAAATGAGCCCAAGGGGTTTTGAGACAAGTGCAAATCAAGCCATCTCTGTTTCTGCAGTGAGGCGGTGTGCTTTTGTTTGCTCCAGCTGCAGCCTCAGCTGGAGGCAGCATGGACTCCTGCCTGAGGTGGCCCACCTGACAGCATGTGTTCTGCAACAAGACCTTTTCGTCAAGGCGTGGCCTTGACCTAACCAGGGTTAAAACATGCTGCTGGCTAAAGGAGTCCAGGGAACAACACATTGAGAAAGAAATTCTCAGCTGAACAAAGTCACCAGCCTAAACAGAGATCATGTTCCCTTGTGGAGAACAAACTGCCAGTCTGCTTTTGAATGATCATTTGCAGCCATCAACTTCATGTTTTACTACTAATGTTGATGGGAAAAGAGCCTCTGTGGGATTTTGCATTTGTTTTTATATTTTTGGAATTGATTTGAACATGCATGAAAAATTACTGCAGCTCGGCAGGAAGCACATCGTTCATTGATTAGCCTTTTCCGACACACTCAGTTAGACTGGGCTTTCTTAAATACTCTGCTACCAATTCTATCACATCTGTATTTTCCTGTGATGTCATTTTTACATTGTGATTAAACTACTGAACCGAGTGTGGGTTTTAAATTGTGGCTGAAAGACAGATAGATGATTATCTATGAGCTGCATATATAATCTCTGTGCTTTCAAGCAAAGCTACTCTTACTCCTTATAAAAACATGACTCTCTCCTTTTTTGCTCTGCCTACATGTTTGACCATTTCATTTGTTCAGTGGATGGGATATTCAAACTAACAATTCAGTCAGTAAGATTTAAGTTCCAGTGCCATTTCCACTGTCACCCTGTAAACTTTAACTAGATTAATGATTATTTGGGTACCTCTAATCTGCCTCCTCATCATCTCCACCCACTGCTTAACATTAAGCCCCTTTGATGGTAGAGCATTTTTTAATTTTCTGCATCCAGTGTGATAGATTATTGTAAAGAGCAGAAAGAGAATGAGAAAAGCTAAAGAGGAAGAGTGACAATGCTTTGTTGTTGGTTAAAATAAGCAAGAGGTCGCTGAGGAGTTTGTGTAGCATCAGCAGTATCAATGTATCCCAGTTCAACTGTAGTCTCCCAGTTCAGGAGTTTCTAAAAGAAAGACCAGTTCCAAATTTCTTTCTTCAAACTTATTCTAACGGACCAACCTAAGAAAATCAGTTTATTTTTCAGACATGTCATTATTGCACTGTGTAGTTCAAACAGTTACCATCTAAGTGCACAAAATGTATACAGTAATGTGGCAGTAACACTACATAACCCATTGCATGTTGATATATGTACTGCAACGTGCCTCTTGGTACTCATTGGTCTGGCAGTACACGATAGATCCAGGAGTTTGAAGGAGCAGCTGCCTCGTCCTTCAGGGGTCGTGTTTAGGGCCAGTTGTTTACTGCATTTAAGGGTTCAACATACCCATTAGCGCCTGCAAGCCACAGAGACCCCGTGCACATGTTCAGATTTATACAAGAATACTAGCCAGCATTCTACTTAAGGGTCTACTGTTGTAACACCAGCCTGGAGGCAATGTGCTGGTTTGTCAACTTTTTCTACAGAAGACAAAAGAAGGAAAATGTTTGAATGAGTTATTGCTGGGAATTTGATGTAGTTTTACTGTCCCTGGGTGACAAATTATACAAATATGAATAATCTCTTCAGACACTTTTCAGTCTGTGTTGTTGTTGTTGTTTACATCAGCTGGTCTTTTTTGTTGTGTGTTTGGATTCACTTTTTGATTGGGCTTGTAATCAATGTAAATTCACGATTAGCTCACTTTGATCATCTACAAAAGTTTGGACTGGGCGAACCCTCTTATAAAAGCTAAAATGTCAAAATGAACATGAGCTTGGTTTAACCGTCCATGAATTGAGACTTTACTGCTCAAAAACATTATGCTGACATCTGGATGGCCTGTCCTTGTCTGTGCTGAACAAGTATCATCTCTGTTTTGCTTCCAACATTACAAACCCAACCCTTTGGCATGCCCATTATGTGGGAAAAAAAATAAATAAATAGACAGAAAATTATGCCTTTAAACAAACAAAAAAGGAAATATGTTGCTAAACCTCACAGACCAGCTCTGTTCAAGTTAAATCTGTGGCAACCTCCGGTCACCTCGGCTCTGTGTCAAGGAGAGAAAAACTCAATAGGACATCAAGCAAGAAGGTTTTGCTCTGTGTGGAAACATACAGGCAGAAAATGAATGTCCTATAGCACTCTTTGCAGAGGCTTTCTGTACTTTTGATAGGCAGGTCTGGACAGAGCAAGTCAATGTGATGAAAGGATTGTGCAACAGTTGTATTTAGTCTACTAGTAAAGTTCTTCTCAAGCCTCAAAGTAGGAGATTAAATGTAGACCTGACACATGACTAACGCTATTCTTCACTCGTTTTGTAACGGTTCTTGGGAAATAACTGATTGGTGTGCATGTAAATGGTAAGAAATATCTGGATGCTGACACTAAATACTGTACATCTATATATCCTTGAATTCTTAAAGAGACTGTTTCTGTGTATCATTTGCCATTACAGGTCTTCAAGTGTTTGAAAACAGAACACAGTTGAAGGTGGAGCTGGGCGATGTATCGAATATACTAAATGTATCGCAAGTTTTTCAATGTACGATAATTAAAATGGCTCTATCACAACCATAGAGTAGAAATTGCCATTCAAATATCTCCCATCTGCGCCGCCACCTTCACGCAGGCCCTCCTTCTCCCTCACATACTGTTTCACACATGCTTACTAATGTTGTGAAGGCAGTGCAGCTGTAGGATTAATATTTAATACAGTATATGTAAATAAATGTCTAAGAAACAAACTTTAATACAGTATATGTAAATAGTTTACATTTTAGACAGTTATGTTGTACAGTTACAGTTGTTTGTTAATAAATGTGCCTGTGTGACAACTGGGACAAAGCTTTTGACTCAGAAATATATTTTTGTTATTATTTTATGGAAAGAAAAAAATATTGAGATATATATTGTATATCGCAATTAAAAAAAATTTGAAATATTAATTTTGGTCCATGTTGCCCAGCCCTACTTGAAGGTGTAGAAGTAAGGCCAATAATTAATTCCAACATGCCAACTAATCAATATGGATCCCTAAAATGTATTTGATAATATGTGAAAAAAAATGTTTAAGCAAATACCTAATGGTCTTATTTAAATTGGGGCCATTATTGTGTTTTTATTTACTTTCCCTCTGCTGTGTTTGCAGTTCTAACACACTGAGGGCTGTGAGTCGTGACTTTACATCATTTGTTGGGAGAGATTTAGCTTGCTGGTAAATTGCAGCACAAGAATAGTATAATTTTGTGCTTCTATAAATGCAAGAATTGCTCCAGATTGGCCTAACATCTACAATAAAGGAAATGAAGCATTAAATGGAGCCACGCTCATCTCTCATGTTCATTTTTTTACTGCTGCATTTTTAAAAGAAGCTTTGAAGCACAGTGTGGTTGCTGTGCTCACAGACTGTAGAGCACACAAATATACAAGCTGCTTGCATTTATGATGGTACCCAGCAAGTCTGCCATTTTAAGAACCTTCCTCTTGCTGGAAGGGCTAAAACATTTATTTAGCTTGTGCCAACTTCTGAGCAGACATCCAATACTTGTGTATCACACAGAGAAGAACATTAAACATGGATGATGCATTATTTAAAAAGCATACCAGGTAGCCTTCTGATTAGAAAGCAATACAGAACAGATGCTTTACCTTTCTGAGGTACCAGGGATGTCCAAGTTAAGTAAAAAGCATACATTAAGGCAAAAGTATAATAAAAAATCTACAAAGATTCTGGTAAAACACTGAGAGGAAAATGATTAAATTGAAGAGTTGTTAATGAAATTGATTTTTTTCCTTCCCAATTTTAGTTAAGTTAGACCCCCAGGCAACCAGAAATAAAAAGGTAGAAATGATAAATGAGGATGGACATTTTATATTTGAATTATGCATTTTTGTTTAATATTAAAACAGTCCTTAGAGACAAAAGAAAATATGTTTTCTGTCAGGAACCTGGTACAACACCAGATCTCACGAACCATACACGGATTCAGCTCAGAGCTCATTCAGTAAATCAAAGAGCCTCAATAATAAGGGTTGCATTCACACCAGCCCTGTTTAGTCCACTTTAATCGAACTCTAGTTCGTTTGCCTAGAAAGTCTGGTTCGTTTGGGGAGGTGTGAATGCGCCATCGAACTTTGATGGGGACCAAAAAAAGCGAACTCTGTTCTGCCTAAAAAACTATAGGTCTCGGTTCAGTTGAATTGAACGTTGATGCAGTTTGAATGCAGTGTGAATGCAAGTGGACTGGAGACTGCTCCAAAAGCAGGAAGTGGACTACAGCGCAGGGCAAACAAACGTGCATTTCTCATACCTCATACGGAGACTTCTCAGCCGCCATGTGTGAAAAACAACATTCTCCATGGTCTTCTGCCTCATCTTCTGCTCATGCTGAGTTCATTGTTGAAAAATGACAAAACAGAAATCCTAAAACAGCAAAACTTTGACACCACTCCATCTTTGGTTTATTTCCAGAAGAAGAAGAAGAAGAGGTAGTGTCTTCTTCAAAGGTTTTTGTGTCTTTTCCTTCAATAGTTCTTGGTGCAGCGCCACCACGGGGGGGTGGGGGTTGGCTGGACTGTCAGTGCAGTGTAAATGCAAACGGCACCAACAGAAAAGTAAACAAATGTTCTGAATTTTGGTCCCCAATGGAACCGAGTCTACCGGACTATCAGGTGTGAAAACACCCTAAAGCTGTGCCATATAATCAAACCATCCATGGCAATACGGTATTGGAATTCTGTTTGTTTGTTTAATTGTTTATTTGAAAAATAAAGTATCATATTGCATTAGTCATGAAATCATGGTGGTTCAGTTGGTAGAACTGCCGCTTCTTAGTGAGAAGGTCACTGGATCAATTCCTGGGCTGGGGGCCTTTTTGAGTGGAGTTTGCATGTTCTCTCTGTGCATGCGTGGGTGTTCTCTTGGTAGCTACTCTGGTTTCCTCCACAGATCAAAAGCTTGCATGTTAGGCTGATTGGTAACTCTAAATTGTCACTAGGTGTGAGTGAGAGAGTGAATGGTTGTTAGTCTCATTTGTCTCTGTGTATCTCTGTGATGGACTGGAGACCTGTCTAAGGTGTCCCCTACCTCTTGCACAGTGACTGCTGGACATGGGCGCCAGTGAACAAAACATCAAACAAAAAAATCCCTGTAATGCAAATTGCTTTTTGATATACACTATTTGCCACTCCAGAACCTTGATATGCTTCTTACAGAGCCACTCCTTGGTCCTCCTGGCTGTGTGCTTCAGGTCATTGTCATGTTGGAAGATCCAGCCATGACCCATCTTCAATGCTCCAACTGAGGGAAGGAGGTTGTTCCCCAAAATCTCACAATACATGGCCCCAGTCATCTTCTCCTTAATGCATTGCAGTTGTCCTGTACCATGTACAGAAAAACACCCCCAAAGCATGATGCTTCCACCCCCATGCTTCACAGTAGGGATGGTGTTTTTGGGATGGTACTCATCATTCTTCGTCAGTAGACAAAAAAAAAAAAGCATCATTCAAACACGGCGAGTGGAATTAAGACCAAAAAGTGATATTTTGGTCTCATCTGACCACATAACTTTCTCCCATGGCTCCTCTGGATCATCCAAATGGTCATGGGCAAACAAGATGTGCCTGCACGTGTGCTGATTCAAGCAAGGGAACCTTCTGTGCCATGTATGATTTTAAACTATGACGTCTTAGTGTATTACCCACAGTAACCTTGGAAACACTGGTGCCAGCTCTCTTCAGGTCATTGACCAGTTCCTCCCATGTAGTTCTGGGATGATTCCTCAGAATCCTCACCTTTCTTAGGATCAATGATGCACCACAAAGTGAGATCTTGCATGGAGCCCCAGTCCGATGGAGATCGACAGTCATGTTGAGCTTCTTCCATTTTCTAATAATTGCTCCAACAGTTGATCTTTTTTCACCAAGCTGCTTGGCAATTGCCCCGTAACCCTTTCCAGCCTTGTGAAGGTCTACAGTTTTGTCTCTGGTGTCTTTGGACAGCTCTTTGGTCTTAGCCATGTTAGTAGTTTGAGTCTTACTGACTGTGTGGGGTGGACAGGTGTCTTTATGCAGCTAACCACCTCAAACAGGTTCTTCTAATGTAAAATAATAAGTGGAGTGGAGGTGGACTGCTGCAAAAATCCAGAAACCGCCACTGAATTCCATACACCATAATCTAATCTGTTCAGTCAACACACAGCTTTACTTTCTTGGTCTGAAACTTTTGATGGTACCGTGGTACTGTGTCCTATGGTTCCACTGGTACCGTTCATAGTGGCTCAAGTTGGTTGGTCCAGTGGTACAGTGTCTGTGGCTCAGATGGTACCATGTAGCTTGATTCTGATGGTTCAGCTGGCAAACTGTTAATAAACATTATTTTCTGATCACATTTGTTGATTAAAATACAAATGTGTATTGATTCAGTGACTGTTGCCATGGTGATATGCTCTTGCTCAAACACAGCTACTCAGATGTTTTGTCTTTGTTACAGGAACTGTCTGGTGATGGGTTCAGCAGAGTTCTGGTTCTGATGAAATCTTTGGTGCTTCTGTCAGAGAACAAAGATGACCTGCAGGAGCTCATAAACCTCGGACTGACCTTTAAAGTGATCAATAATCTGTCAGAATTATTGACGATCTGTCGGACTGATCACAAATCTGTCAGTTATCAATACTGTAATCTGATTTAATCTTTTGATCTGTTGTTTAGGTGACATCATGGTTTGAAGCTGTTCGTGACCTGTTGACCTCTGACCTTCATACAGGCTCCACCCCCCTCTTCAGCTTGACTGAAGAGTTCTTTGACTTCTTCCTGGTGAGGAGCATGCTGGGAACTGAAGTTCGAACCATTGGTGTAGCTGCAGATGGTTTAGACCAGTGCTTCCCAACTGTGATCCTCGAGGAACAGAATAACAGACTTCTGCAGAGCTTGAAATGATAAAATCACTGAATCAGATGTTATGGAGCAAGTAAGTGACTACAACATGCAGGATGGTGTACCTCAAGGACCACTGTGGGGAATCATTGGTTTGGATGGTTCTGACTCAGTTTAATTTGTTCTGAACCAATTTCTGAAGGAACAGCTCTTCTCCTGCAGACCTCCTTGCCACAAATTAAACGTGTCATTTAGATTTTCACTCCCAACAAAAATGTGCTGAAGGCTACATTTTTGTTGGAGTGAAAATCTTGACTTAATCTACGCAGTCGCCATGACTGACACCTGTCAGTCACCATGCCTTATCTCATGTAGATACTTCAGCACTCTGTCTTCACTGACCCTAATCCTGGTTTATAAATTTGCATTACTAGAAATTTAAACGCACAAAAGCCATTGGTTGTTGATTGATTTTTTTATTTTATGTTTATTCATTTGAATTAAATTGTATGGTAGGCCTATTAAAAGGGTTCTGAGGCCAGTACTGTATAAGGCCCGGGGGCCAGATTTGGAAGCATGATGTGTTAAAAACACCCCTTCCTGGAAACTCCCAGAGAATGCTGCCCCTCCCCTTTCTGGCCCCCGAAATAAGAGAATCGCTATGACAACTAGTGGCTCAGCAGCTTCTGGTTATTATTATATTACCCAGCATGCTTTTCTTCCTCCTCTGTTTCAATCATGGCCGCCCTTATAGATCCTTCAGGTCGTCTGACCAGACTGTCACTGTACGATCTATTCCGGAAACACGATCCGTACCTTCAGCTGATTTGCGCAGGCACTAAAAGAAATGATTCCGGGTCACATGGATCACCGTTGAATATACTAGATCAAGAAAAATGCACTGGAAATAATTACTTGATATAAATATATTTATGAAACATACCATATTATTAATATTAATTAAAATATATCTAGCAATTGGTTAGTTTACCTAGACAATGGGTTAATTTTGTTTATTAAGAGGAAATATCTTAGTTTATTTAGAAAAGTATGTGCTCTTTCTGTGCCGATCTTCATGTTGCTAATTTACACCACTCGTATCTCTGTTAAAATCATTGACACGTTTATGTCATTGGTTAAAATGATATGTGATGCATATTTAGAGTGATGTAGCGCAGCTTCACCACCAGTGGCAGCTGGTCAATTTTTTTCGCCAATGGGGGTCGCCATCTAGTGGTCATAAAAAGGTACTACCAAAGAAGGGAAAACCCCACATTTCTTTTTAAATTTGATACACAATTATATTTGTCGATGAATGAATCCAATCAGTTACTTGGACTACAAGCATGTTTTAAAGACATCAAAACCTGGATGACCCTTAATTTTCTGCTTTTGAACACAGACAAGACTGAGGTTTTAGTTTTTGGACCTGAGGATCTTGGGAATAGATTTTTCAGTCTTTCTCCCTCCTTGATGGCATTAATCTGGCCTCCAGCTAATGTTAAAAATCTTGGTGTTATTTTTGATCAGGTCATGTCTTTTTATCCCCCACATTAAAAACGTTACTAGAACTGCCATGATGTAACTGCTAAAATCACTAAAATTGGAAACATCTAAAAATGATGCAGAAAAACTGGTTCATGCATTTGTCACGTCCTCCCTCAGGACATCATCTTGGCAATGCTGGAGTTATTCAGTGTTTGGAGAGTCAGCTTAAATCAGTCAGCTTAGTTGTAACTTATAAAGAATGTTTCACAGTGTAGTATATATGGACCATCTCTGCAGTAATCTGTAATCATAGACATAAGAAAAAAAAATACTTAAATAACTTCATTTGTGTATTTTTTAATCTATTTTATGTATTAATTTTTTTATTCTTTATTACATATACAGTATATATATATGTGTGTGTATATATATGTGTGTATATATATGTGTGTGTATATATGTGTGTGTATATATGTGTGTATATATATGTGTGTGTATATATATATATATATATATATATATATATGTGTGTGT
>JARVLU010001462.1:16530042-16540805 GCA_031762415.1 Simpsonichthys santanae
CTGCGCCGCACACCCGTTCTTAAGTCCGAGTTGCTGTAAGTCGAGGGCGCCTTAAGTCGAGGACTACCTGTATATTGGACATGTAATCTGAAAATAATTACATAAACACTCATTTTAAACATAACAGCCACTTACAAGCTTTCTAACATCAAATAAGATATGCCCCCTTCAAGTAAGCATTTCTGATTCTACCCTTAAAGTCTCTGCCCCTAAAAGTACAGTCATGGGCAATTTAATTAAAAACAAAAATATATAATTAAACAGCACAACTAAATGGCAAATCAGTTTTACAGTTTAAGTGGATCATTAATAAAATGTTGATTATTTATTAAAACTAAGAAGATAAATGTTTGATGAGTACTCAGGTATGTTACATACATCACGTATCAAAAACAACAGTGCCAATTTGTCAAAATAACAGTGATCATTTTTTTTAAAATACAGTTGAATTTTTCATTAAAAAAAAAAGTCTTCTCATTGAAAAACTTAACAAATGAAAATTGAAGCACATTAAGGCAGTGGCAATAGTGATGGAGCAGGTGTCAGGATGCTTGAGAGAAGTGGAGTGTGCTCTATTCACACAAGGAGAGCTGTTGGTCAGGCTATTTCTTGTTGCTCTCTAAAAGTTATTGAATCGAGTGTTTACAAATGTAGGTAAACGTATATGTTTAATAACCCAGTAAAATACACCAGTATGCAGGAAATGGCATCTACTTTATTCAAAATTTTGACTTTATTCAAGATTTTGAATAAAGTAGATTCAAAATTCATCTCCCCAATGTGTTCTGGCATCGTTTGGTTTGCAAAATAAGTACTGGTCAAGAGAAGAAGTGGACATATAACTGTGTGTGGGTGTCAACATATATAACTTGCACCACATTCATGAGTCATAGTGTCATACTCCAGAGATGTGTTTTATTAAAACATGCTGAGAGAGTTCATTAGAGATGTTATTTGTTTGCAACAAAAATAATAAAAGTTCAACTTAAGCTGTATATAAGGAAAAATAAGATGCTTTTCACATACCGAAACCACTAAGTAAAGAATGTTTTCATTTTCTGTCATATTTCAAAGAGAGGAACGTGAAATGTGGATTATGATCTTAAGTAAGATTCACAAGCTTTCAAAGTGTGGGGAAAAATGTCAACAGCTTCTCACTGTGAGAACTCATTATTTCCATGCTCAAAGTTTACTTCAGAGGGTTTATTTCACTTGTTTTCTGTAGTTATTCAGATACAGCGTAACTCTTTTCAAAGCAAAAATACCAATGCGTAATCATGTTATGTAATCGTGAATCAAACACTAATATCAGAAAGAAAAAAAAATTACCAAGCTCATTTATTATAATTAGTCCAGAATTAAGATTTAAGATGTGTGGTGACAATCACGTGACATTTTGATTGAAGGCGTTTTAATTAAAAATAATAATAACTCAAATATTAAATCTATCTATTCTGTCGCTTTTTCAAGACAGAGTAAGTGAGCCAGTGTGTCAAAAAAGAAAAGTGTTGCCAAATCAGCTAGGATATCATCTCTCCAAAACTCCTCATCTTAGGAACATAAAATTATTTTTCATACTGAAAGCTAAAGCAAAATACCTTGCAAAGAATGTCAATTAAAATATTTATGTATATTATCATGAGTTAATTGATAAATTCTGTTCCTGTAGTTACACAGGAAAAAGTCACATCAGCCGTTTCTCATAACTACCAATTAGAAGACAATTTTTTTCTATTTTCACCACACACAGCTTTATAATGTGCCCCAAGATATTTGACTAGTTGAAAATAAACATGCAGTTTCCAACAGCTGTTTAGCTTAAGATTTATACAGAGCAACAACCATTTAAGGATAAAATTGTACTATTCGTTTTATAAATTAGCAACAAGGGAAAGCAAAGCAGCTCTAAAATTTGGAATTTCTACAAAATGCATTCTACTTTTATTGGTGTTTGATGATGATCCCTTAACTGGGTTGTATTAGATATGAGTTTTATAGAGAAACTTTCAGAGGAAGAAAAGGAAGAAATTGGTGGAAATTTCAGAATATAACTCCTTTAACGTTCAAAAAGAGGGACCGAGACACTTTCTTCCTTAAGGGTGGTTGGCGGTGGCTTTAGTGGTTAATTTTTAAACAACTCAAAGAAGGGATCATCTTTGTGGCTGTGTTATGGAACAGAATAGTGAAAAATACAAATAAAATGAAAAAGCATGGAATTTGGGTGTTTTAAGAGCTTAAATGAACAACATCTGTGACCAGATTAATTAAATCTGGGAAAATCCCAGAGCAGAAAGGCAAAAGTCTGAAAACGCTGTTGGTTCTACATGACCTTTAAAATTTCAGGTGGTGCTTCACAAAAAAATATGTCAATTTACCAAAATCAATAAAGCCATGTGTGTTTGAGAGCACCATGAAAAACTCAACATGGTGTTCTGCTCCAACAGAAAATGTTACCTGAAACAGTTTGAAGTAGGAAGCCAGAGTACTTTTTTTTTTTTTTTCTTTGGGAGCAATTTTTATTTATTTATTTATTTTAATCTCAGGTGAGGAAACAAAAAGCCATTTAGATCTGATAGATCAGTGCTGTAATATTTGGTTATTTTTCAGATCATTATGAGGTGACTTATTTTTTGTAATTTTAGAGCCATGCGTTCAGAAAAGATTTAGTAAACTAATGCAATTGAAACTTTGCTTTTAAATCCAGCACACCAACATATTAAACATAAATCTTCAAGAATCAATTGAAATAAACTCAAAACATTAAATTAAAGATGAAAAACAACTGTAAACTTTTTAATTATTTTGAGTGTAATTACTGTCTTGGAGATCAAATGAACAACAACTAATATTTTAACCTTTTGCACACTAGCTTTGTCATTTTGACACTTCTAATGATTTTTTTAATTCAATTCAAAAATTCAATCCATAAATAATTCACAATATAAATGAAGGTAAACTAAATTTGATCAACAGTTTTAAAAGGGTTATCAATTAAAAAAAAATACTGAGAAATGGAGGAAACTAAAAACTAACAATTAGATGAAAAACTGATAATGCATGACTTGTACAGTTTGAGATTTTAGCCTCATGACACAGACACACCTGCTACTGACACACATCCACATCCTGATGTCAGACTCTATATTAATGTCAAGAATGTTCAAACTTTTTTCTTATTTGATATCTGTTATTTTTAGTGTTCAGTGCTCTATATTTGTCTTGATGATCTGCTGTCTGTTATTGATTATGAATCACAGTTATAGTCTGACACAATCTGTTAGCAGAAAAAGACTGAACAAAGGGGGGAAAAAAGTTCTGAAAGTTGGAGAAATCTGCAGAGAAGACCAAACACTTGAATCCTACACATTGCATGCTCAGAAAATGCAATCCGATTGTCTCACTGGAGTGCCTGACCTTTGCTTGACTTCATCAGATGAAAGAGACAGAGGATGAGGATACTCTCATGTTACTCTCCTGTTTAGCTCAAGGTCTTAGACCTTATGAATTATTTACTTCAATTATGAAAAAAGTTGCACACTGAACAAGCCTTTATTATTTACATAAACAAAAATATCAAATTGAATTTTAAAAAAACCTATTTCTGCACATTTATTACTCATGTTTTAAGTAATTTAGGTCTAAAGGTTTTAATTATGTGCAGGAATGTGCTGTTTAATTATTACCCCTGTGATTCTTTCATCATGTACCCCTTAATGACTTTTCCTAGTATTAGTCAATTTGGTGCCTCAATAGGTTGTTAAAGTTGATTCTAATTTATCATTAAATAAAAGTAAACCTTGATTAAGCTACATCATTGCAAGACACGTTTAATTGAATCTGAGTCTAAAATGTGAACCATTTCTTTGAATAAAAAATAAATAAATAAATTACTCAAACGTCCTAAAGAAATTGAAATTTTGTTAAGTAGTCTAAACCTATCAAGACACTTGATTTAGTTAAGCCATGACTAAAAAGAAAAAAGGTCAAATACATCAGACACTTAAGTTAAATGTAAACTGGCTCTCAAACTCTGATCTACTTAAAATATTCCTGCTTTGCCTATAAAAAGGCCACTCAGTCTACCGTTAGACTAAAATAATAGTTTATAGCAGCCATTAAATTAGCTGAGAACGTTCCAATCAGGTGCCTGACCAGAGTAGAAATTTTATTCAGTTTAATTAACAAGCAACGCGTGTATCTGCTACTTAAGAGATTAATCTCTACTCCTTTTCACCTGTCTTAATTAACTGTGGAAGGGAACCACTAAATGACAAGAAAGACATGAAATGGCAAGAGACCCATTTGAAAGATAGGTGGTTTTATAAAACTACTGTCTGTGATCATTCTCAGATCTCCAAATTAAAAGGAAAAAGTTTTTTTCTTCAATGTGATCCTTTCGAAAACTGAAAATTAAAAGCTGAGCCTGAAAGGAAAAAGCAGAAGCAGGCAGCCATACATGAGATGAAAGCAGGTGACATCATTTTTTCTATCACTATAGTGTTTTTGCTTGTTTGTTTGAAAAAAAAAACATTTAATCAGAAATGTTGCAACCCATATTCTGACCAAATTATCTTTTCAGTCACACTTTGAGCAACAATATGTCTAAAACGTGCAACAAAGTGTACAGATCATGAACTTTGAGGTCTAAACCGTGTTCTTTTTTAAATGATTCACTTTATTTTGACTTTTTTATAAGTAAAAAGGGACTATCTGTAAAGCAACACATAAGGCCAACAGTACTGTAAAAATATGTTGCTTTAAAACAGTTAATGGTCTCAGTTACACATTCACTGAATTATGCAAAGGGAAACGTAGCGTAAAACAGTTTTTATGTTACATCCTACAATAGTTTATTTTCCAGCTCTGATACATTGCATGTATGAATATGAACATATTGGTCACAGAGTACAGAAACATATCTTCATACTTGTGAAACAGTGATGAAAGAAAGCAAGTAAAAGTATTTTTCAAGTAGCTGAAATGTTTGTTTTCGACTGCCCCTGGGTAGCTAAGTCATCCAATTCAAAAAACACCTGTTTCTCAGTTTTACTGTATTCCACTTTTCCATCACCCAGGGAAGCTAAGTACACTATCTGCTTCATCTCAGCATAATGCATTTGTGAACCTCTATTACTGTTTAAGCACCTGAGGGGAGGTGCAACAATCTTCTGCAACATGTCTGCTCAGTTTGCACCAAGATAGTAAACTGAGCAGGCTCCGTCCGAACAGCCCCATACCTTTTACTTGAAAATAATTTTGCTTTTGTACAAGTAGACATGTACGATTCAGCCATTCAGACAAGTCGTTCCTATAGGAAATCAATGTGTGGCATTCGCAATGTTTTGAATCAACATCTTTATTTTCACCCTATTCATTATTGCCGTGAAGGCTTTGCAGTGCACAAAGAGTGAGGAGGCAGGGATTGAAAAGAACAAGCACTTGTATTTAAATTGAGACCATTCAAATGTAAACTGATCGTCTTACTTATGCAGCAGTCAGGTAAGAAAAAATGGACAACACAAGCCTTGGACACCATTGTGTATATCATGTACCTGTACATTCTGGGACCTTGAGTAATTTAGACCTTGAGACACCAATGTGTATATTGTGTATAGCACGTAACTGGAAACGTGAGTACACAATTTTGACCCACTTCATGTACCAATGACTATAAAGATCCTTGTTCATACCATCCTGCCTACACATCTTTATATCATGTTCATAGTACTGTAATACAATAATGTATATTCTGCACTTGCTGCTTATTTCACTACTGGTTAGATGTCAAACTGCACTTTATTGCCTTGTACTTGTACATGTGCTATGACGTAAAGTTTAATCTAATCTTTCATGCAAATCAAATGTCTGTTGTTAACATTTACTGGGAATAATGTTCTGCAGTGCATTCACTCAATGTGCACATAAAACCCTAACGGAATGGGATGCAATATTTGTTGTTGCTGTTTTGGACAAGAAACTACTAGAATAGACTATTAACTGATTTGTGTTAAAATATTAGACAAAACATCAATTTCAAATCCTACAGCATAAGGAAATGTAAAGTTATGCGTTTTACCGATTCCCAACTTCTGTATTACTACATCGTCTACCTTTTCTTTCCGTTTCCAAAAGCCATGTCACTGTAGTACAAGTGTGGAGTTACATGTCAGCTGACTGAAAATGTACCTGCTAAAACAAAGCAAATACATCTTTTCTTGTCACAGTGCATTTACCTTCAGGGCATGGAAAGTTGAGCATGTATTAAAAGTGCATGAGTTATGTATCCAGTAACTACTGTATAAGAAATCAAAAGGATGGGATAGGGTTACAAACAATCCTAAAACTATTTTAGCTTATTTGACTTTAACCAGCACAGCACCACAGCTGTAGATGAGTAAAAATCTGCTACTTGTACTTTCTTTTATCTTTGGATGGAACAGTCAGTTTCAAAGTCTTCAACTGAAACACTACACTTACTAAATGTCTTACTTGAAAACATACAAATTTCATCTACACTTTGATTAAATACCAATGCGTGCTGCAACCATGAGTGGAAAAACACTGGATGTTAACTTAAGTGAGTCTAGCACCATGCATATCATAAATAAATACACAGCTTTTAGAACATATCCATGATTATAAGCACACTTGTGCACCCATCAATCCACTTAAGGATGGTTATTGTGATTGTTGCAGATGGCACTAAGACAAGCAACAAATTGACTGAATTTAAAAAGTGTCAGTAAAATAAAGAAAGATGGGACACATG
The DNA here is from genome assembly GCA_031762415.1 of Simpsonichthys santanae. Classification (NCBI taxonomy): domain Eukaryota; kingdom Metazoa; phylum Chordata; class Actinopteri; order Cyprinodontiformes; family Rivulidae; genus Simpsonichthys; species Simpsonichthys santanae. The sequence goes on from JARVLU010001462.1 coordinate 16,536,812, forward strand.
GTGACAAAGAGCATAGCTGACATTGAAAATGAAGACTTTTGATAAATTAATTTTACAACTTTAGCCTCTTTGAAGAATTCTAGCAACTCCGTTTTCTTAAACATATCTACACCAAATGAAATCAGCTTGATTTAGACTGACTTATTGTCCAATAAACATAAGTTTGAAAAGTGAAGGTCCACCAATAGTCTGATCTAATTGGATCACTTTTTTTGTGCGAATCACATGTGAAACTGAATGAAGCTTATTCCCTGGTTTAGGGCATTGTATCCATAGTAGAAGTAATTGCTGCACTCTGCTCTAAGCATCCTTGGCATCACATTTTCCCCAGGAGATTGTACACGCTCACAAGACTTAACATACTCCCAGAACAGGAGCTGGAGAGTTGGAGGAAGAATGAAAGAGATGTCAATCACCATTAACACATCAGTGTGCCTTCACAGGGAATGTAAAGCTATTATTTTTGCTCTGATGTGACAATTACTGTAAAATGAGTACAAATGCTGTTACCTTCCAACATGATTAGCAAATGTAAAAGTGAAAATGGTCCACACTTATAAAGTAATCTTATAACCTCTCCAAGTTCTGCAAAGCACATTAAATACACACGCATATTTCTGTTTTATATTTAACACATTATATGTAGAACTTTTTTTACATTCTCACACTTACATAAGTACAGTATATTATTAATGTCTTGTTCAAAAACATTTTGGCATGCTGCAGAGGAAAGGACTCCATTGATCGATCTACTGATTGAGAGGTGACCTCCTTATCTGTGCTAAAGCCTCTCGTTTATGATTGAGAATACAGTATAGTATGTTGATATTATTATTATGTACCTAGGTAGTTACAAGATCCAAATAACTAATACAAGTTTCTGAACGATGAATATATTTTAGTTCTACAGTAGCTATAAAGAAGAAGAAAAAATATTTATATAGCTGAGAATGTGAAGGTGTCAATCAACTGCTATGCTTTTTTTTTAATTTTATTTCTTTTTTTTTTCTTTTTTTTTGCATTGAGGCCAGTATGCATTCTGACTCATTTTGCCAGCACATGTCACATTTTTAATTTTAAATGAATAAGTATGTTTCCTTTGCACGTATCAATTATTTCAGTCTTTTTTCAGGTTAGTGTCACACCAGTGACATCACTTGAGTCTCATTGTGATTAAAAGGAATGGAAAGTGATCAGCAAAAATATAACCTTTTGTTTAGAAAAGCACGTGTCAATTGGCTGACTGGGGAGTTCAGCTCCACAAATGTGGTTGTCAAAAAGCAAGAATACTTAGGATTTAACAAGAACCCAGCACCAGACTGTGTTCTGCATCCAGCATCAGCTCGATCCAGCTGGATGAATATTGCAACCTGCTTGTTTAAAGCGTGTGATTCCTGTCCAACCACACAACAGAGTTCTATTGATTCTCCGTCATTCATAACATCACAGACGTATATTTTTTGACAGTTTCAACACCTGTCCAATGCCATGAAATGTGTGTTGTGTACTATGGAACCAAAAACCTGCACAGCAGATGTTAAGCTTGATCAATAAGTCATATCTCAAAAATGCCAGAGCAAGAGATTTTGCAGAGGAGTGTCTCTGACCTTCCTCAGTTTTTGCCTGGAGCCATGTCTTTCTAATTTGCATCTTCAATTATCTGAATCTGCACAACAGCATGTCTCATCTCAAGTTTAGCACATAAATATAACGTCCCTTAATCTAGACGCAAAGCAAAGTCAACGTCACATGATTTCTGGTGAGGAGATTTTTTTGATTAATTCACACAAAGAGTAGCAGCACGACAACAATCTATTGAAACAAAAGAGAGGGAAAGGAACAACAAGAATGGGAAGTGATGACTAAAATGGGACATTGCCTCTTACAATTCTTGTCAGATTTTTCAAGCAGGTCTATTCTTTATCTTCCCAATTTACATGTAATTACTAGAAGAAAATAAGGGCAGAAAATTTGACTAAAAGAATCTAACCGAAAGTAAATGCAATCAGACAAGAAAGAAAAAATTCTAGAGATGCATCAAGGTTTTGTGTTTGACTCATTTGCTACTCAAATGGAATAAAACTAAAACAGAACAAATGCCACAATCCATTATTTATCTTACCACTTCTATTTTAGAAAAGGGAAAATCATTACAAGTTTTATTTGTCACTTATCTACTATCACAGTTGTGGTTACAACAAAATTATGATAGACTATTTTAGTACGATGTTCAGGAACATTTTGACTGGCTTATTTAACAGTACCATCACAAAAATATCTAATAATTTAACCATGGATAAAACTGTATTAAGAGTACCCTGATACATGCTCAATAATCCAGGTAGAAAATTCTAAATAAATATAAAAAAAAGAGCTAAGTCTGGTCTTCTGGACATTCAAAAAACAAAACAAAACAAAAAAGTAGAAACGTTTCGTCTTTCGTCCAAAAGACTTCCTCAGTCTGAGATGCTGTATTCAGCTCAGTCTTATAAATAGCACCCTCTCACAGTGGATCAACCAGTTTGTTGCTGACAGGCAAAACCATCTGCTCACATGATCAGGGAGGACCATCAGCCTAACGATGGATCAATAGCACCCTGATGGTTGTTTGCTATTCACAGAGGGCTGAGTGATACTAGCAACAACAGCATTGTAGGAGGGGGACAGTTGACTTAGCTTTTTTTTTAGATGTATTAAGAGTACAATCTCACTGCATTCCATACAACTGTCAGGGAAGATGCAACCTTTGATTTGAAGTATGAATCCACATAAAAGGCTTACTGATGGATTCATGTCCTTGGAGTTGCATTAGAGTACAATGTGTTTATGTCTTTACATTGGCAGCTCCAAGTGTTTTCTAAGTTTTGTTATTGTCACCAGGGCCTTTTCTCTAACTGGCCTTTTAGCTCAGTGCTATAGAATCTGATGTTTCCCGAGCAAAACATGAAATCTTCTGTCTTGCGATTTCATCTGGTCATCCATGGACAAAGATTCTCTAATAGTCACTTCACTTCTATATTTATATCATTGTTTACTCATTGCAGTGTGGATGAGGCCTAAGAAAGAACAGGTGTGATTAAACATCTGCAAAACGGACAGGATGTTGTCGTTACCCTGGTATATCTCTTCAGCCAAATGACTATGTTTCTGTTTTGCAGTCTCTAGATTCTTACTAAGATTAAATTTCTTTTTACCAACCCTAGACCATTATTGCCTAGCACCGTTTCACTCCTTAGTTACAAACATTTTACTAATCTCCTGTTTTTAACGTTATTCTCCATGGGGGATAATCTCTGACTCACGTTTTTGCTCTTAAGTCTAAGTGTTTCTAATATTTTCTCTGTAAGGCCCAAGGTATTAAAAGCTAACTGTTTTGGTTAATACATGCAGTTTTATTTTTTTATTTTTCTATATTATTGGCTAATGTGTGCTCCATGAAAAAAAAAATGTTAATAAATAATGAGTTGTGTGATTTAGACTTAATTTATTTAAATAATCCTCAACACTGTCTTTAGGAACAGCCTAGTTATGATCTTTAGAATGTCATGAGAGATTTACAGTTTCAGGTCTGATTCTTCTAAGTAAAGCAAGTCCAGGTTTTTAGACATGTCAAATAATGACTGGTATGTGAGGAAAGGGTAAGATTTGTCAGCATGCCCACAAGACCTTACCTTTTTATTGATTTTAATGCTTTAAAGTATTAATATGTTTTAACTAAAACATTTATCATATTTAAACTAGTTTGAAAGGTAACTTTATTTAACTAATAATTTATTAAAATCCAAATCTGAGGCCATGGTCCTCAGTCAGAAAAGGGTGGCTTATTCTCTTCAGGTCGAGAGTGAGGTTCTGCCTCAAGTGAAGGAGTTCAAGTATCTCAGGGTTTTGTTCATGAGTGAGGCAAGACTGGAGCGTGAGATTGACAGACGGGTTGGTGCAGCATCTGTAGTATTGCAGCCTTTGTGCCAGTCCATTGTGGTGAAAAGGAGCTGAG
>JARVLU010001462.1:16550700-16560992 GCA_031762415.1 Simpsonichthys santanae
AGTTTACGACCGAATCGGTATCCGACCGGGTCGTTGGAACGGATCTCGGTCGGGAACCGAGGACTACCTGTATATATTCAGTATAAGTTAATCTTTAAAAGCTTTAAGAAAATAAACAATCAGTAAGTGATCCTTTCCCCCTTTAGGCACAAGGAGTTAAAGAAACCTGTAAATAAAATTAAAAAAAAATCCAATGACCATGTAAATAATATTTTCAACCTCAAAAGAGAACTGACAATAAAATTTCACTTCTCTCGTGAAGATGGCCTGTTTACAGATTGATGGTTCAGATTTAACTACCCATGCAGTTACTGTATACATCTGAACAAAACCTGCCCTTCAGATAGGATGCTACCTCACACTAGCACACCAACTTTCATTTTCAGCCAACAAATGATGGAAAACTCTTATAGAAAGCACTGTTGTTGCAAATTATGCGTGGAATTGGCTTAGGTCGTTAAACCGCCTCAGCCCAGATAGAAACACTAAAATACCAGTAAGTGTAAATTGAGCGTTAGATGTGACATAAGTCCTCTGTAGGTTTATGTGAAAGAGAGGTTGTCTTCTTTACTTGCTCTCAATATTGCTTTTGACACTTTGACAAGCTCAGACAGCGTTGACCCTCTTCGTTATGAAAAACTTGTGTCAAATCCAATTAACATCCTATTATCATTCTCTCTAACTGTTAGACTATTATGGCACTTTCTTTCAGTGTATGATTTTTTTTTTCTTAGATTATCATTGAGTTTGATTTTTGAGTCCAATCGTTCTTCTCATCTAATCTATTATTTTCTTTATGGATGATGTCTTTGTCATGTGTTCGTATTTGTTCAATAAGCAGCTTCAGTTCTTGAATTATATTTAGATTATATTTAAATGTGCTGCTTTCTTTAAGGTTTGCTTCAAAGTAAATGTGGGTTGTGCGCGGTCAATGAACAATACCATGTTCACTCTAAAGAACTGCACAAGACTCATGCATCAATTCAAAATGAAGCAAATACGAAATCCTTCCTTTAGCAGCAAGTGGCAAACATAATTCTGACTGTCAATTTTTAATGCAGTCCACTGACCTCAGCAGGTGTTATGCTTCTTTTGTTGGGAAATCTTACATAGTGAGAGTCAAATTATGAAGTTCCTGTTATCACAAACCTTTCAATTTTCACTTGTTCGTTTCTTTTGTAGTTGCATGGCAGGAGACGTTGTTTCAGAGGAGAAGCTCTGCGTGATCTAAGTCTCTGACTTCAAGAACCAAGAATTGAAAAAAAGTGTAAATCCTTGATTTTTCAACACATTTTCAAACTTTGAATATAACAGTACTGTATATAAATATATTAAAAATATATTAGTTAAAGCTTCAAACATTTTTTAATACATGTTTGTTAAATATACACACAGCACAAGTCTTCTGCTGTTATTTGATTTATTATTTATTTGTTATTTGTATATATAATATTGGAAGAAACCACATCACCACTTTATTTAGCAACTCCAAAAACTCGATAAAAATCTGATAAATTGACAGATTTTTGTTTCTAAGACCAGTGGATGTGTAGCAGCCATGTTCTTCAACCTTTATTTATACAGTTTAGTCCCATTGAGCCTCGGGGACTCATTTACAAGAGAGGCCTGAATTTTAATAAAGAGTGATGACAACAGTGGACAACACCGACAATAGAAAAGGATGTGTACACATTTATTTATTTTTACAAATTAAAATAAAATGGTAGTTAAAAAGATAATTAAAAGGAAAAGTAGTGAAAAAACAACTAGATTATAAGGTGGTGTAGAAAACTAAAAACAGGAACATGTCTGCATTGGTTTTTGCCAGGAACTTAGATGTTTAAAGTCATTTAGAGAGGTCAAGGTCGAGATCTTCAGATCTTTTTGCAAGATATTCCAAGAAGCAGGAGCGGAATAGGAGAAGGCCTTTTGTCTAGTTCAGTCCTCACTGAGGGAACACTACATGTAATAATGTCCTGAGAGTGCACGCTGTTGCACTCACGCAAAGACATGTAGGAGGAGATGTATGAAGGCAGCAGACCAAGAAGTGATTTAAAGATGAAAATCTACCAGTGGGAGAGTCTGCATAAAGTTAATGATGTCCAGTTAACCAGTGAATACAGGGTGCAATAATGGCAAAAGGTAATGGTCAGACTCTAATCTGTCTCCAGACAATTGTTTTTCTAAACAGTTTGCTGTTCATGACTCTCCAGCGACTTCCTAGTCCTGACTTCTACAAGCCTTCCTGGGCCTCAATCCTCCAAGGACTCGGCTTGTTCTGATGATAGTTCTTCTACCAACCAATAGCCTCCAGTATGCACCTGCACTCTCTGCTTCTACAACAAGCTGTTCCTCTCTCCAACAGTACTCACCTCTCTTCAAGTGGCATCTCCTGGAACCAAGAACTTAACACCGCTCCCCTCTGATTCCTACTACAAAGACAAGACCAGTAAGAGAATTAAATCCTATTCTTTCAATTTCCATTCATCAATAACCTTTATCCACTACTCACTCTTTCCCTTCTCTCCTTTTCAGCGCCAATTTCCTTCAACTGCAAATAAAGAGATGTATTTTTATAGAACCCGTTTCTGTCTTCTCTTCAGTTTGCCACCTGGAGTCTAATATTAATAACGATTAATATTAATAACAATCATGTTAACCCAAACAGATGAGGTATAATCAGTTAGTATTTATGTTAAAAGTTGGGTATGAGTCTCAGCTAATATTGATTGTCTTATAAAGGATTGTGTGTTTTGTAAGGCTTGTTGGCAGAGATGGCCATTTTGAATTTGATTGACTCCTATAGATACTCGATTACATTTATTCATCCAATTAATATTTTTCTGTTCAATAAAATCCATCCAATAATTCATAATAAATGTTGCTTACATGATATGAGTGGTACAGTCAGTAAAGCTGCTTCCTCTCAGCAAGAAGGTTGTTGGATCGAATCCCAGCCCAGGCCCTTTCTGGGTGTAGCTTGTATGTTCTCTCCGTGCATGGTTTTCTCTGTGTACTCCAGTTGCCTCCAATAGACCAAAAACATGCAGGTTAGGTAAACTGGTAAGACTGTGAAAGGTTGTTTGTCTCGTTTGTCTTTATGCAGACCTGTGATGGACTTGCAACTTTTCCAGGGTGTACCCCGACTTGGCTGGACATGGGCACCAGTGACCCCCATGACCCAGGAAGGAAGAAATGGGAAAAGACAATGGATAGATGGATGGATGGATGATAAACCCACACATGGCTGCTGGTTATAATCATGTGCAAAAATGGGATTTCATGTTCAAATTCAGGTTTTTATTTCCTAATTCTACATCTTTTTTCTTTTTATAAAGAATGTGTTAGCAGAAAAAGTTGTTTTTTTATTTTAAATTGTTGTTCTGATGTTTTCATAACACCTCTCTTTCACACTACAATTTGCTTAGTTGGAACTGGTCCTAAGACATCAACTAAAAAGACACAAAATCAAAGACAATCTTCTTGTCAGAGCAGCAAGTCTGGAAAGACTTGCAATCAACTCCAAAGTCAAATCACAGCAAATCAAATATAAAAAGAATAATCACAGAATGTTCAAAGTTTCACAAAGTCTTCCACCTACAAGACTCCCAGATAACTTGGACACATTTTTGTTGATTAATGTGCAGCTAGTTGGAAAAATAATCAAGTCAAAATTTATGAAGGAAACCTCCAGGTTTTCGCATTTGTCTTAATTACTGTGTAAGTCAATAATAAATGACAAAACTTCGTGTATCTGCGTGCATCAGTGTTCACTTTGGTTTTGGCTTTTTCAGGCTAATTGAGGAGCATTTCGACTGATAAGATGTAATCTGATAATATACAAAATTCATTCCACTGCAAAGAGTCCTTACTCGTTCTCTTGAGACAGACTCGTTTATTATGCAGAGATCCATAAGTCTGATAAGGAGGGGGGTTTGGGGTGATGAATGAAGACACATTGGTATAAAGAGAGCGAAGGACAAGAAACTGACTGAGACAGATCAGGACGATAACATTTAGTAGAATCTGTAGTAATTAGATTAATGAATCTGAGACAATCCTTGAAATGGAGATTAATTCCTCTGATGTTACCATCATGTTATGTATTTATCACTGTCCGGCATTAATAATCCAAAGATCTGTTCTCGAATTACAGAGAAAATGTGTCTAATTCATAAATGATCTGCTGAAAAGAAGTGACAGAATTTAATAAAGAAACAGAAAATAAGGGAAATGTTAAAAAGCAGTCATTGGACTTTGACAGGCAGTAATTATAATAATTATCCAATGATTTATGTAAAGTTGACTGTGCACGTATAATTTATGATATTCTAATAATCTCTGCACGCTTATATTTTTAACGTTCTTCCCATTAAAATGTTGGACATTTAAAACTACGTCAGTGTCTTAAAACCAATAGTACATAAAAACTGATGAAAATTATTCCATGTACATTAGGCCTATGGAGACTGTAACTGTAAACTTGTAAAACAATGATGTCAGTTTCATTCGTTGAGGAAAAAAGTAAATAATAAATTACTAATTGTCCTTCTCACATCACGTTGTGGCAAGCTTTTGGTTTTGTTGTTTTGCACTTTGCTGCAAAAGAAAAAAAAAACTTGACACCCAACACCTGGTACCTGCCATGGTTATCTTTAGCCTCGACTCTTTCAATGCACCACGTGCACATCTCTCAGCATGAATAGTGAACCTCTACAGATGGTGCAGAATATGCTGACACACCTGCTGTTTGATCAGATTAAAAAAAGGACACATATATTTCCGCTTGTCACTTAAGTCCTTCACCTATCAGAGCTGCTAGAATCAAATACTAGTCAACTCTTGGCTGAAGGGTGATAGTGTAAATGCACGTCTAGGCTCAAACAGGCTCCCTCTCAGCCAGTCTCCACTCAGGCCTGCAATCACACTGCACGAGCACGTTTGCAAAAGAAACGCTTAATGTGTTCCTCTGAACACAACAACTATTAAAGGGAAATATTTCCCTGAAACACAATTTATTGTTTTATTTTCAAGAGAATATATTTAAAAAAAAATTAAATGTCACTGATTGTCCTTGAAAGCACTCAGCGTTCAGCCGTTTGCTGTCTGATCCTCTGTCAGCGCTAATTACTGTAAATTAGTTTTAATTTGGGATTCTGAAGCCTGCCTGATGTCGGAGATTCAGAATCAATAGGCATGTAATAACACGCTGTCTTTGTCTGTCATTAATCAAGGTTATTTATGAAAGTGCTGCCTGGAAGAGAGGAGGAACATGCGTCAGTTTTTAATATCAGGGCATCAGGGTGTTTAGAAGAGTCCAGGAACAATAATAATCTTTGAATTTCTTAAGATAATCTTCTGTAATCATGCTTTGATGATGGAAAATCTAAAAGAATAATAGACAAGATTTATCAGTCATCGCTTATTTAAGTCTGTCCTACAAAAAAAAAAAAAACGACTTCAGATAAAAAGGCTAACCTAAAAACATGAACTGTTTCTGTAAAGTTTTATAGGAGCTGCTCCAGAGTTTTCACCAGCAGGGTCCAGCACCTACAAATTTGCTCAGAGTGAACCAAGATCATATTAAATGATCACTCACCAGCATGGAACTCTGCTGAGAGCAATTGCATTAGCAATTTAATTTGAATTGGTCCTCTTTACAGTTTATATTAAAATTGTCCCTTCAAAACATAAACGTTTATTGAAGGTCAGTTTTAGCTGCAGGTTAAAAACAAAAGTACTTCTTCAAGTTGTGGATTTGGTTATCTGACTATGCGTGCAAACATACCAAGGATTTTCTTACTCCACATTTAGTCACACAGTGACATAAAACCAAACCCTAAAGATCTATTTATGTTGGAAAGGAAGGAGGCAAACATTCAGTTCAAATGTCTAAACTCATGCAAGCAAGTTGACTGAGGAACCCGTCCCCAGCTTTTACTCCTAAACTCTCCAACAGTTTTTGTCATGTGGAAAATATTGCTAAAGTTATTCTAGACAAGTCTCAAAAAAAGTTAAATCATGTCATCTGGATAGTTTATTTTTTGGAAGTCCTTTGGATGAAGGAGGAAACATTTTCTTTCAAAAAACAAACTGTCCAGATGGCATGGTTCAACTTTTTTGAGATAGATTTACTTGTATGGTTGAGTCTACTCACATTTTTTTATTCTAGACAAAGTTTCTCATCTTGGTGTCCATGTTGAAAGTATAACCAAACATTTTTTTATGAATGTCAAAGGCCTTCTTTTCCTTCTTTTGGCTGCTCCCTTCTTCAGGGGGGTTGCCACAGCAAACTAATTTGCACCAAGACTTGATGTTTTAACGCCTGATGCTCTTCCTGATGCAACCACAGAGCTACAGCCTTCTGTGTGGAGCAGAGAGCTGCTCTCTAGGGTGCCCGCGGGAGCAGATGGTGGGGGTTAGGGGCCTTGCTCAAGGGCCTAGAGCAACGGCAAATGAGGGTGGTGGAGGGTCTAGGTGTGTCACCTTTTCCACCCACATTTTGATGTTGTCAGCATGGGGAGTTGAACCAGCAACCTTCTGATCATAGGCTCACCTTCTCTAAACTCTTTCCCTGTCAAAGGCAATAACACATTCCATCCACCCATCCATTATCTTTACCTGCTTCTTCCTTTCCGGGTCACGGGGGTGCCCATCCAGCCATCACTGTGCAAGACGGGAGACACCCTGGACACGTCTCCAGTCCATCACAGGGACACAGAGACAAACAATCATTCTCTCTCTCACTCACACCTCGGGACAATTTAGTTACCGATCAGCCTAAAATGCATGTTGTTGGTCTGTGGGAGGAAAGTGGAGTACCTGGAGATAACCCACACGTGCATGTACAGAACATGCCAACTCCACCCAGAATGGCCCCCAGGCCGGGATTTGTTTCAGGACCTTCTCACTGAGAGGTGGCAGCTCTACCAACTGAGCCACCGTGCTGCCACAACAACAAGGTGAATTCATTAATAGAATAACCGAAAAAGTGTGTGTGACTCAGCTTCAAAATAAAATTCTAGCAGCTTCTTTCCACAACGCTGTTTTTCAGAAACGAGTTCAAGTATTTCTCAACCGTGTCTTTGACACCTTCATTCAGAGTGCCTTCATGTGATCAGTAAAGTCAGGATTGGCATAAAACAGCTGTCATCACATGTTCTCCCTGCTCTGTTATCTTAAGGTGGGGTTAATACAGGAAGGAGGTCAGTGACATCCACAAGGTGCACTCTAAACATCAGTCATTTCAACAAAACACTGTCTCAACTTGTTCAAGTCAACAGAAACCAGGTGAAAACTGACAAGACGTCAAATACAAATCAGGACAAAAACATTTAAGTGTCACTCATCATCTTAGCTGATGAAGAAATATACCTCCCACATTTCATATTTAACATGTAACAGTTTACGTCCTGAAGAAAACATCTACAGAGCTGGACCAGCAGAGGTGCAGAAAACCAGAAAGGCTTGTCCTGATACTGAAAACAGAACCATCACAAAATGGTTTAAAAATTGGACACTGGATCTGATGGTCTGTGTTGACTCCAAATCATATTTGTTTTGTCATCAGGTAATCTGGGAAGAGGTAGTCATCAAGTTCACAGAAACTTAGTGAACAATAGTTCTTGATAAATCAATAAACTCACTCGTTGCTAATTTTAAACATACATTTATAACATTTGTTTTACGTCTCTGTACAGTGCATAATAAAACATTGTTGCGTGGAGAAAAAAATCAAAATTTATTAATACATTATGTACTTGTTCTCATTTATATTTTAGTTTATTTGAACAAGGACTCTGTCTAAATTTATGTAGATATTTTGCAAAACAAACTTTTGTCTCTTCCACAAGTGAATAGTGTTTACTGAACGAAAACAGGGACATTTTTATAAACACTTTTCAAAGTTAGGATTTGTTTGAAACTTTTTATTTTATTTTATTTTGGGTGAATGTGTGTAAACGTGACAAATGTTAATTTTGAGAAACAAAGCAGCATCCTCATGCATGTCCACTGTGTAAGAAACCACAACACAGCTGTTGATACATCTGTCTCACTTTATGTCTGTTGCCAACAAATTTGAACAGTGTTGAAAAGGTAATTAAGAAAAATAAATATTTGCTTTTAAAAAAGACCAGGTACAATTGTTGGGGGGCTTGTTTAGCCATTCTGAGAATGTTCTTTCTATGGATTTTGATGTTTTTACCCACTGAAGTTATTTCAGCACTGGAATTTTTGCTTCTTGACAAATCAGGTCTCTTTTGTCCCAACACTCAATGAGACTAACCTGTATAAACAAAAGTTGAATGAATGTCTGAAAAATACTTTTTTTTAAAAACAATAATAAGACTTCTGACCTGTCCAGGGTGTACCCCACCTCTCGCACACATTGCTAAAACAACACTACTAGAAATAAGGCAAATATTCCCAAATGTGACCAAATTTTCTTGTTTTGAGAATCAAAATCTGTCAGTGGGGTAAGCAAAAGTTGCTTAGACAGAATTCTTAAAACTAGCAAATGAATCTAACTACTGTGTGCATTTAAACTACCGGTAATCTAAATTGTCCAAAATGAAAGAAAATATTTTCTTGGAATGAGTGTTATGCCCCCTTCATTAATCCTATTTTAAGATATTTTTTTTTACGCTTCCTTTAAATATGACTTATTACAAGGTAAGAGACCATTATACATTTATAAAGAAAATCTTTATCCAAAGTGACAATTATGCACTCTTGAACAAGTTGATTACCAGAACAGGATATGGGCACTAGTGACCCCCGCAACCCGAAAAGGAAGAAGCAGGAAAATATAATGGAAGGATGGAAGAATACATCTGGAAAATTCATTCATACATTCATTCAACCTTTATTTCTATGGGTTAATCCCACTGAGCCTCGGGGACTCATTTACAAGAGAGACCTGGTTCAACAAAGAGCGATGACAACAGTGGACAACAAAGACAACAATAGACAATCATAAAACTATACATTCAAATTTAAAATATTGTAAAATTGTAGTTAATGTCCAAGATTTTGTTGCTGCCTCACTTTATGAACCCTTTCAATAATCATTGAATGACACACATTACAGCAGTAGCATGTTTTAATTGAAAGATTCCAGCTGAAGATGCTCAGGCACCGGGTTACCTCTTAATATATTTTCATTCATATTGTAAGTATAGTCTTCTAATCTGCATCGTCTATTACCGGGGCATTAACGACTCTGACCTTCTCCACATTTAGCCATCACGCCTGCAGACGAGTAGGGGGTATGAAATGGTGGAGGTGTGAAGCCTCAAAATAAAAGGGGGTTGCAAAAGAGAGAAGGATATGATGTCAAAGAGAGGGAGGAGACAGGATTTTTAGGGGAATGGCATTCAGTGAAGCTATAAATCTGTGGTTTATGGTGAAGTGATGGCAGATAATGTAAGTAAAGGTCAGTGCAGCATGTCAGCCAACAATACATCAACAGGACTGATGGTTGTGGTTCAGCTCAACCCTGCAGACTTTGATGGACCTCTACTTTTTTAATGTTTGATCTCTTTTAGTGCCTTCATGTCTTCTGTTTGATATTACAGCAAAATAGTGGATATATTGTTATTGATGTCATCTAGGCAGAAATGTGTCAACACTGTTTCACAGCAAATATCATATTACCATTATAGGAACTGTGGCATGAAATGTAGTTGTTATTTTTCTCTATTTGTTGTTTATTCCTGTAAAACCAGTATTATTTAATAATTAAATAAGTGTGTACTTGACATGTTTGAATTCCATCTGCTGTGCTGAGTTGGTGGAGTTTAAGAAAACAACTCCATATTTTCAGGAGATTAGGTTTGTATTTTGCATGAAGAAATCATCAGCTGTCACAAAAATAAGTCTGAGTTACTTCATGAAGTAAAGAATAATAAATAAAAAAATGTGCTTTTAAGCTGCCTATATCTAGAAAAACAAGGTTCCACACTGTTATTCCATTCTCCTTAAATTTTATTTTTTCCTGTACCAATTAATTTGGAAAAAACTATTTATTTTAAATAAAAAAAAATTTAAAAAAATTTAAAATATTTATTTTAATATATTGGCAGGAACCTAGCTGCTGCTTGCTGAAGTCCAGGCTACCATGTGTCATATACAGTATACAGTATATATATTTATATATGGTCACCGACTTACGGCGCCATCAACTTACGGCGTTTCGGAATTACGGCGCCGCCCCCAGTGACGTCATCACACCTTAACGTTGCCTTTTTTATGCAGCATTTTATGTTTTTTAGATTTTTTTTAGAGTATTT
>JARVLU010001462.1:16566425-16577324 GCA_031762415.1 Simpsonichthys santanae
GGCCCGGGTTTTGTATATAAAAAAAAAAAAAAAAAAAAAAAAAAAAAAAAAAATGAAGCTTATAAATTATTGAAATCCATGCAAGATCCTGAACAGAGTGCACTTGCAACTCTGACCTGTACTGCCAGTAAAACAGTTGTGACATGTTTTCCTGGGTGTGCGGTGTCAGTGCAGAGATTTCATGTTCCACACACATAAATCCAGCACTTTCAATGACATCAAATAAACAATCTGCTCACACCAACATCAGGAAGCTGTTGATTCAAAATCCCTTTCCATTTACATTCGTATCTTGTTATAAGTGATTGTCTTCCTATGCCAGGGGTCTGCAACATTCATGATCAAAAGAGCCATTTCTGCCCCTTCCTTCACTAAGTTAAACATGTCTAAAGCCGCAAAATCTGCTACAATTGTCATTTATCAACTGGTGGCCCATGGGCTATTTTAAATTTGTTAGAGGGGGGCTTTTCTGGCCAGTAGGCATGACATTATAAAACTAAAAGCATCCAATGATTGTTAACATTTATTGATATTTTTACGTTTTGAGACAAAAAAAAGACTGAATTCCATCCATCCATCCATTATCTTTACTTGTGTAGTGATAAAGGGGTGTAAATATATGTTTTGATTATCAGCTATGAGTTAAGCTCATAAGATATGCATGCATTATGCAAATAACCTCGTTGTTTGGGCACCACCTCAGTCTCTATTTACCCCAAAATAATGTACCTGTAAATTGAACGCGTTATTTTCTCGTGTTCAAAGAATATCAAAGCTATTAACACACACAGCTATGCTAAAAATAATGACAAATTCAATTGATTTATTTTGTATTTTATTATAAAAATATTAATCTGTGATATATATGGTGAAAATTATGGATGACAAAAGTTAACGGATCATCAAATGATGTTGACTCAAAGGTCTAAGTGATGAGTAAAATTAGTGAAACTTAAAAGACAGACTTAGGACTGGTTTCTGTTTGTGAATTGGTTTAAATTGTATCTAAGATGAGCTAAGTTTGTCTGATAAGTTTATTGTGATGTAGGGTCACCAGAAAGGCATTGAAAAGTCTCTCCTACTAGGATGTAGATGGTCAGAGCTTGGTTCTGACAGCTGCTAAATGACACCAGCAAGGCCTCAGATTCAACCTTTATTTAGGCAGGTTAATCCCATTGAGCCTCGAGGACTCATTTACAAGAGAGACCTGTTTTTAACAAAGAATGATGACAACAGCGACAACAATTGACAATCATAAGAGAGGCATACAGGTTGTTGTTTTTAAACAAGTTTAAAAAATGTCCAAGTAGAAAAACAGATAGATTATAAGGCAAATGTAGAAAACTAAAAACAGGAAGATGTTCCAGGGACTGAGAGGCTGAAGTTTCCTCAAAGTTCACCTGTCATCGGTTGGAGGGGCGAAGGTCCATGGTTGCTGGTTCTGGCAGTCAGCTGGGATTTACCACTCTGGTGGGATTCTGGATGCCTGGTAACCAGCTAGAACCCTGGATTCTGCTGGTGTTTAAATGCTGGGTTCTCTCGTTTCTCTTGAGACGTCTGCAGAAGGGTGCTTCTCTCGATTCTTTTCTTCCCAACATGTCTTTCTAGGAAGTATGAAGTTTGCTCAAAAGTCGTCTGCTGAAGGTGCTTCTTCTCGCTCTGAGGTACCGTGCAGAAGCGTGTTTCTTCTCTGTCAGTTCTCTGTGAAGAGTGAAGGCTTTGCAGTTTCTCGTAAAAGTGAAACTTAACTCTGTTAAAACAGAGACAATTGGTTCATCTCCAGGAGGGGATGTTATAACTCGGCCTTGTTTTTTTTTTTTTTTTTTTTTTTTCCAATAAAGGTTTTATAAAATAAGTCTAAAGTCATTTTCATGCCAAACTTAAAAAATGCATTTTTAACAGAAGTGTCACTGTTGAGTGTCCATCTCCTGGAAAGGAATGTCAATTTGAACAAACACATGCTCTTTCTTTGTTCTATCTTCATGGGAACGAAAGTTTGGGAGTATTACCCTGATGCATGCTCAATAATCCAGGTAGAAAAATCTAAAAAAAAAAAAAAAAAAAACCTCTGGACATTCAAAAAAGTTGCCCCTTTTGTTTTGTCCAGAGGACCAGACTTAGCTTTTTTTTTTAGATTTGGTAGTATTACTTTTCAATAAGGCAATATATCAACGTTGTAGCAAGTTCTGATGTTAAGAAACTCCGAGGTCAGTTGAATAAAATCTGTCATTAAAACAATCTCTCCGTTTCATGGGAAACAAGTTCATATTGGGTTAGTGTGGTTCACAATAACATTTTTTATTACATTAGTGTCAATTTAGGAAGTTTGTGAGCTAAGCTGAATATCTATAAAATTATGTCTGAATGTTCACAAGGGAATATATGAAGCTTAAACAGTTTCAAACACACAACACAGGAATGATGTTTGCTTGAGGTGAGGTGTCCCCTTTTTTTTCTGGGCTGAGGTGTTCCCCTACACTCACTTCTTCATTTCCAGGTTGCAGGGGGTCACTGGTGCCCATGTCCAGGACAAGTCTATTACGAAGATATTACTGTATTTTGACAAATTTTATAAACAAACAATGAACAATGCAGGTGTTTATGTTATTATTTTTTTTTATTGTGGAGAAATTGAGTATCTTACTTTGAATAAATAAAGCACAAAGTTAAAGGGAGTATACTGTAATTTACTCTGTGTATTAGTACTAGTATTCACATATTTGCACAGGAAATTAAAGGAAAACTGCTAAAACTAGTCCATTTTTGTTGTGGGTATAACATTCCATAACATTCAGTTTTAAGTTAATTTTGGTCAAAGCTTGAAAGAGCTGCTGTGGCACCCACTTCGAACGTTATCAACCATTAAATGGCCGTTATTAGTTATTATCAGCCCCATAAGTAGCGGTCGAAATGCCCCTCCTCTACCTCCTAGTACTTTGAAAGTTACGTTGTTAGCTTAGCGCTCAGTATAGCTTCGCATGGGTACGTTTAGAGTAAAGGGTCTCATGTTAAGTTTCGGGTCTTGGTTAGGTTTAGGCACAAGAATAAGGGGGTTACGTTTAGGTTTGGGCGTCTGGGTCAGGTAGGAAACGGGTTACGTAAGCCGAAGCAGAAGAAAAAACTTCCTGGTTTGCACACGTCACGCTGCCTGTTATCAGTGAAAATAACGATAAAAAGTACCTTTACACCTGTTAGGAGGTAAAGAAGGGACAGTCTGACCTCTACATATGGGGATGATAACAACTAATAACGTCCATTTAATGGACTGATTACATCCGAAGCCGCTGGCTGTGGAGGGACCAAAGAGCCACATGTGGCACCACAGCCACAGGTGGGAGAACCCAGTCCTAAGCAAGACCATCAAAACAACATTTTGAGAATGGTTTTTACATAATTTATTGTCTTTCACAACAATGTCAATATGTTCAATGGTTGCTGTGATGTGTGTTTTTCAGGTATAAGGCTTTTTATCGATTACTCTCCCAGTGTCATGGCTGATCCTTCAAACCATCGGTGAAAATTACGGTACTTGCCCTCTTTGACAGATACAAGTTCATAATGGGCATTGAAAGCAGCCCTCTCATCTTTTGGTTTATTAAAAATGAGGTTTTGCCTAAAAGTTGCAAAATATATTTTTCTTCTAATACTGCTGAACAGAAATCAGAACATCCCCTTCTTATTTCGTCCCACTTGAGGAGCAGCTGCTCTAATGACATATCAGCTTTAGAACCATGGATACATGGACTGTAAAAATGAAGAGTGTGCCATCACATTTATTACCCCCCCCCCCACCCCCCACCCCCCCGCGGTTTCTTATTCAGGCTTCAAGTGACTGTGTCTCACTGTAGTTAATTGCAGTTCTAAGCTGACGTGATGCCCTCCCTGTCTATTACCTCGTGCCTGGCTATGTCTGAATTGTCTGTGTTGATGTGAGTCACTCTAGGAGAGAAATTCAATTATCTCCCCTCTCTCCCCTGTCACGGCCCTGCCAGAGCTGAAGTATGACTGATTTCAGGAGGAGGAAAGAGGACAAGAAAAGAGACAGAGGAAGAGGTAACTTGACAACAAAAGTGAAAGAATCATGCAAAACTGAGAGAGAGGAGTAAAAATATAGACTGAAGGAGATGTATTCTGATATTTTTTTAAACAGCTCATGAATGGAGTAAAACAGGAAAAGCACAGTGTAAACACGTTTTTCAGTCTATTCAAAGTGTGTGAGCAAGTTGCCCTTGATGGAGATCTGAAAGATATGACCATCACAGTCTAGAAACACGATTATAGCCAGTCATTTCAGTTTTATTAGACACCAAATAAAGTTCCAAACAAATGGGGCTCCTCATACTGCTCAGCAGTTTGAACCTCCTAAAAGATTAATCTCTCAGCCTGTAAATCCCTATTTATGGAATTTTACAGGAAACTTTGAAGACAGTTTTAACAGGATGTCAAATCAACCAGTTCACAACACGTTGAACTTGAAGTTTTCTTAGGAGCTATGTCCATCCATTCATCCATCTATTATCTTTATCCGCTTCTTCCTTTTTCGGTCGCGGGGGGTCACTGTGCCCATGTTCCGTCATCACTGTGTGAGAGGTGGGGGACACCCTGGACAGGTCTCCAGTCCATCACAGGGAGACATTGAGTCAAATGAGACAAACAATCATTTCACTCTCTCACTCAAACCTAGGGACAATTTATAGTTACCAGTCAGCCTAACATGCATGTTTTAGTTCTGTGGGAGGAAACTGGAGTACCTGGATAAAACTCATGCATGCATGGAAAGTACATGCAAACTCCACCCAGAAAGGTCCCAGGTTAGGATTTGGACAGGTGATCATCTCGCTGAGAGGCAACAACTCTATCAAGAGCCACCGTGCCTTAGGAGCTATGTATCTATTAATTTTCCATCCATCCATTATCTTTTATCCGCTTCTTCCATTTTTGGTCACAGGGGTCGCTGGTGCCCATGTCCAACATTCACTGTGCGAGGGGCGGGGTACACCCTGGACAGGTGGCAAGTCCATCACAGGGCCATTTATTTATTTATATTTAATTAATGGCTGAAAGGAGAATCACAGCATCAAGTGGTATTTTCCAGTGAACCCAATGTCAGGCTTAGTATTATTTTTATTTTTTTTTACTGTTTTAGCACACCACACTGAGTGCAAATCCACTCAGGTTATGAGAGAAGAATACTGAAATACTTTTGTGTAGACATTCTATCACGAAGCACAATACCCTTCTGCTGAACCAGACAATCCATCCAAGCATTCTGTTTAAAGCCACACCAATGATCCCCGTCTTTTTGCTATGTAGCCTGCAGACGAGACTAGTGCCACATTCTTTGATCTTCCAGCCTCCTGCTAAGAGCAGCTAGCTATCTGAAATAACTCAATTCAGCTTGTTTTTTTCCCCGGTGGTATGATTCTCTGGCATATTGTAGACAGAGCCTCATACTAACAAGCTATACGTTAGCCTTTAGGAACAACAATAGTGCTTGCAATCGAGTAAAACCTTTTTTTTTTCCCACCAACCTAACAACACACAACGGCCCTACATGCACTGATGTAAGCAAAAGACCTGCAGACATCCACCCACACACAGTAGCAAGGGAGGAAAAGTGACCAAGAAAAAGCAAAAGGTGTCTGTACACAAACAGTTGTCTGAGAAACTGCTGAGTCAACTATGAGCAGATTCAGCTGTGCCATCAGCTCAGAACTGGCAGGAACATTAGTGTGACTTAGACTTTTCATCTGTTTAGTTACTTTGCATGATCTGGGAACAATGAATAACTGTTTATATTTGCAAAAGTATTCATACTTTTTTTTTTTCCAAATCTCCCTAAAACTCAGCACTGTATTTATGGAAAAATAAAATCAATTCTTACAGGGACTGCAGTTTTTGCAGCATTTTTTTTACGTAATTTAAAATTAGGCAAATAAAACAAACAAAAGAAGCTACTCTGCACCGATTTATGCAGCCTGGTAAGGTGCTATTCCAAATTTCTTGAGCACATAAAAGAAAAGCTATCATAACACAATACACACTTTGGCTAGAAGGCTAAGGTCATGCTGACAAGAGAGGGATGCTATTACTGGACAAATGCACAACAGTTGCATCTCCTGTGACTGCCAAAGGGGTTGTCACTTGATAGTTTTTCTTATACTTCATAGGTCTTTAGCGGTGAATTTAGATAATCAAAATGGCGGATCGCCAGCATGTCAAGAGCTTGTCTTGAAGGCAGCTTCTTTTTTCCTGTCATTTTTATTCATAAGCATTCCCACTAAGTGCTTTTTTGCTGTATGACAAGGTAAGGCTGAAACCATATTCACTCGGCTGTGAGAGCAGTTACTGGAATCAAAGGTAGATCACAGTTGTCACAATGCCATTTCAGGGCACATTATGCCCAGCTCCAACAATCACTGCTCTGTCAATGAACATGGGACAACAGAAGGTTTGCAATCAAGACAATGAAGTGACCCATTCATTCAAAATGGAACAACAAGAGTAACCCAGAATGCTTTTGTCCTTTGGGTTTTCATCTGTTATATAAAGTAATTCATCAGTTGTTTCTTTAAGTGGCTGAATGTATTATTTACACATTTAACCTGGGCCAAATTGTTATGCTTCTGCATATGAATGAGGAAATTCAACCTTCAAACTGTACCTGTGGTTTAAATTCCTTTCAGTGAAATGTCAGTGTTTACCCTGTTGTAATATATGTAGCAAGGAGCGATGCTCCTTCTTCTCTAACTGTTACAGAGAACTGTCAGTCCACCGTGTATAATGACTGAAGGAGGAGAATTTAAAATTCCCCTCATTTGAAATTAAGCCAGGTGGTTGATTTTTTTTTTTTTTTTTTTTTTACAGCCAAAAGTACAGGCAGTCATGGCTTTTCCATTGGAAGAGCACAACCTATCATTTATTTTAAGATAAAACAATTTTCAAACAAAGGTTTGCAGAAAGTTACAAGAGTTATTAGTAAGTGTGTGTTTGTTATACAACCTGCTGCAGGATCATAACGCATCAACCTGCCAGGCTCCCAACATTACAAAGAACAACTGAAAAGTTTAATTATTTTCAATAACCATATTTATTTTAGAGCTATAACATGGATGTATGGTGGTTGTATTTTTTTTCTATCTTTGTGTGCATCTGTTTAGGAAACAAAACCACAAGATCTTATATAGCTTTCCAGCTGACTTTAATTTTAATCTCAGTACTTGTGATTACCCTAACAAGTTGAGTCACATCCTCTGGATGGTTTCTTCTTTGCTGAAACTTTTCGTCTTTTATCCAAAAGACTTCTTCAGTCTGAGGACCTGCAAGCATACAGTCTTAGGAGCAACACCTTCTCACAGTGGATCAACCAGTTTTCTGGTGACATCCAGAACTAGCTGTTCACATGTAAAAGAAGGACCACCAGCCTAACTGATGTTAGTGCCCTGCTGGCTGCTTGCTATTCACAGGGGACTGAGTGATGCTTGCAATAACAGAACTGTAAGAGACTTGCTGGATTGTTGAGCATGCATCAGGACATGTGATTACATTACAATTTCAACCCTGATATTTGTTTTGTTTACACAATAAATGCTTTTATGAGGCGTTTCAGTGACAACATAGGGTAGATGTAGAACACAGGCAGTAGAAGACAGTCAGATATTGAAAATGTGAGACCACATGTAATAGCATCTAGCATAATGACAGTATTTGTAACAAAGTGAGGGTTTATACCGTTAACTCATTTCATTACATCACAACAATCTTTAAAATATGGATAGCTGACAAATATAAAACTAGTAAGTACATAAGTGTCATTGATTTTAAACAGTGCTGCTTTACACACACACTTGTGTTCTCACAGTCTCACTGTGTATCTGTGTATCAAAATCAAAAACATTACTACAATATTAAAACCATTTTAAAAATTATATCTACAACATTACAAATTCATTAGTTATAGGACCCTGAGGTCAATTGATCAAGCACTGTTAAATGTCCCTAAATCAAAGTTAAAACCTGAGAGTAACAGACTTTGTTGTGATCATCTGGACACTCTGAAACTCCCCCTTCCAAATACATCTGGTGAGCTCAAATGATTTATTTTGAAAGAGCTGGCATTTGTGTAGCATTCCATTTTATATGTTTTGTCTGATTATAGTTTAACTTTAATCAAATGCCTTGTATTTGTTTTTTGAAAGGTGCTATATAAATAGAATTTACTTACTATGGAAGTTATAATTTTTACACTGGCTATAACAGTACAGTAGTCCCTCGATTATCATGGAGGATCTGTACCCTGAATCCCCGCAATAAGTGAAAAACCGCAAAGAAAGAATAAGGTATATACCGGTACAAATATCCCCTCCCACTGGGGTAGTCTGCGGACCTATCAGAGGGATCCGGCTGAATAAACATTGTGTTATCATTTCAGGACTGTTGGATTCTCTCTGGCATTGTCCTAGGTCAACCACAGTGCCCCTTGAGAGTGTTACGGATCTCACCAGAGGGAACTGACTGATTGTACCACTCTTATCAGAACTCCTACAGTGCTTTTTGGTGTGTCCTTGGACACGCTCACCACTCTTGTCATCTCCCCTCACCTGCAGAATGTCTGTGTCATTATGCTCTTATATGCGAGGAGTTTTTTTTTATTTTTTATTTCGGGCTCTCTGTCCTCTGCCGGGGTAAGACTCTAAGATTTTTTTTTTTTTTGCCTCCAAATCCTACATCTGTGTCACTTTCATTATATATAAAGGTGTTCCCACACTCTTGCAATATTCTAAACAATGTTTCTAAACTCTAAAGACTCAAAAATAGCACAGAATGTCATGAACTCAGCTCTCTGCCACGGCTGCACTCTGCGCTCTCAGCCACACCCACTTCTCTGCTGCAGAACAGAGATCGACAGAGGAGGAAGGAAGAGGAGCTGCAGGAGGAAGTATCTCCTGCAGTGCGGGCTGCACACAGGTGCAGCAGGTGCTAAATAATTTAAAATAATTCATTTAAAAAAAAAAAATCCATGCCGATCGTGCGGCTCATCCATCAGTCAGCCAATTGTGTGTCATGTCCAATCTTATTTTGAAAAACCGCGATAGAGCGAGTCCGCGAAAAATGAACTGCGAAGTAGCGAGGGACTACTGTATTGCGGTTCTGTTTATAGCTATATCAAGGCCATTAGATCTTGTAACATGTTACCATATTTGGTTGTAAAATCACAATATTTTGGCTCATCATCATATCATCATCAGCATCATCCTACCATCATAATCTCATATCAGGGGCACAATGGTTTCCTGCAGTCATTGATAATAATTAGCAATATCAGAATATAATATTGAGCGTATGTCTCGTGTGCATTGGGGTGAGTTGGATGCAGCGATGGGCCTTGGAGGGTTTGTTTTGGTGGATTATTAAAATTTGTTTTGGTCTATATTGATTGGTCCTGATGCCCTTGAGGGAAACAAGCTGTTTAGTGGAGTGACGAGCACAGCAAGTCATAAACACAGCGACAGGACGTCAATGAGCCATAAACACTTCTGTAAAAAGTATCTCTTTCTAGTGCTGCTGACATTTGTTTCATGTCACATAAACAGAGATGAATAGATAAGGCGTTTCAGTTTTTTTTTACTGTGATTACACTGGGCTCAGACTCTACTGCATAGAAAAACACAACAGCAAATAAACATTTTTATTGTGACACTACAAATTAACAAGAAAAAATGTAAAATAATATTATCTTTGAATGCCTAAGGGCATGGATTTTCCATACCAGAATTTATGTTTCGTTTCCATGACCAGACAAATGACCCAGATTTGAGGCAGTTCAGCAGTTAGATGGGAAGCCACCAATCATAAAGTGAGAACGCTTCAAAGGCTCAATTTGTTAGGCCTGTGGCAGATTCCAGAGCTGACAGAATATCTAGCATGCGTGAGTATTTTGAAGGTTCAGTGCAGGAAGAGGTTGTGAGTGAGATGTCAACGAAGAGATGCAGCCAGTCAGAGAGGAGACAGGTGAGGAAAATCCCAAGAGGAATGACGCAAATAAAAAAAACATGATGGTTGAGGAAGTAAAGGCTGAATTTAATGTCATGACAGACTCAAGGAGAAGCAGCCATGGAGAGAATCCACCACTCTTTAACAATTAGGTGTCAAACTGACTAAAAACTTCACATTTATAGTCAAAAAGAGCTTGTCAAATATATTTTAGCATGCAAATCTCTGGTTCAATTACCATGCTCCAAAAAATATAAAAATAAATAAAATACTGAAAATGTTATTTATGTACACGCAAGCTCCCCAGCTGGCAGGGCCATCATTGGCTCCTTGCACGCAGGAAAAAGTCTCAAGCCTGGGATGAAGACTTACTTTGAAAAGGGTCATGGAGTAATGTTCTCTCCAGTAAACTCCTTGATTTTACAAACTTTCCTCATTTGTTTCCTTTGCTTTTATTTTGTTCAACGTTTCCCACCCAGCCACTGTAGTCCAAATAAGAGTGGCCTTCCATAATTGGTCTAATTGCTGGAGTTACTCTCAGTGGCTGGAAGTTAAATAAAAAAAAGAGCTAAAGTCACAACGGCAAGCAAGGAGCAATTTATTTGTTCAATGTAACTTTGCTAAAAGGGCTATGTTTATTACTGTATGTAAAGAAAACCAATGAACACTTCAGTCAGTAATGAAAAAGGTACTGCATATATACTGAAAATATCAGATTAAACAGGAACTGGTATAAATGTTGAAAGTGGAATTTTTATCCAGTTAGAGGTTCAGTTAATATGTGATGTTCAGTATGACTGGTACAAGTTGATATTGTAGGGATTTTAATAAAATCTAAATAAAAGTGTAATAATAATTACTGCTATAAAACAAAACAAATGCTAAAAATACTAAAGTGGTCATAAT
>JARVLU010001462.1:16609335-16627788 GCA_031762415.1 Simpsonichthys santanae
AACCCAGAGAGGGTTATTTGGTTATTATTTATTTTATTAATAGTGTTATTATTTATTTCATTAATAGTGTTATTGTTATCTCCTGACTTTTGTTCTGTGAAGAACCCAGAGAGGGTTATTTGATTGTGCTTTCTGGAAAACAATACATTTTTACATTTAGGCACTCCTGCAATCGTCACACTTTTTCCTGTTACAAACTGACTCCGGCCCCCCACCAGAGAAGGGACAAGTTATGTGGCCCTCACAGGAAAAAGTTTGGGGACCCCTGCCCTACACTAACAACATAATTATTGTAGTTTAAAAAAAAATGTTTCTACATTTTTCTTGTTGATAATCATCTGAGATGTATGGTAATTATGCTAATTGTCCCAATTTGCCATTTTATACGAATTACAACCACATTCTGCGTTATTAAATAAAAAGATTTCTGCTTGCAGTGAGCAATCTGTGCAGATTTGAAAGAACATGTAACAAACAAAAGGCACTTTCTGGCTTTAAAAAAGCTTTTCATAGGAGTTTGATCATTTTAAATCCTTTATCAAGAAGAATTCAAGCACCTTACAACTGGTTTTAATCTATTAATGTCTTATGTCCTGTTTGACCTCTTAAGACATAACATCCTTTCTTTCACATTCTCTGGAGTATTTTGTTACTTCTTGTTTTCAGAGACTTTTCTATTCCTTCTGTTTCATTTTGCTTCGCTGTCTATTTAACTTACCTCCTATTAATTTATCCCCACTGGCTCCTGTTTAGCCTTTGAAGTTTATACTTTACAGTGCAATAAGAAGCCGTCCTTCTCGGCAATGATAGTAGCCAAGTGTTCCCTCCAGTGTGAAAGTGTGCACGTGGGGCTCTAAGAGTGTGAGAGGAACAAAAAAAAAAAAAAAAGACAGCAAAATGTGACACAGTCCATGTTTGTGTTGTATGTCGATGCAAATGTAATTAGTTTGTGTGTGGACATGTATGAAAGTGACAGCAACAATGAGTGCATGTGAGTTTGTGTGACATCCGTCAGTTTCTCTCAGACTGTGAAGGCAGTCCACAGAGCAGCAAGCAGGGAAGCAGCAAAACCCCCTGCTGCACAAACAGTGAATGAGCAGGGCAGATAATGCCCTCTTATCTTCCCCGCCACCCTCCTCACATCCCTTCTCACCCTCTGTCCCGCCTCCTCTAACTCCAGCAAAACAGTCCAGCTCCAGACTTCTCTTCCAGTTTACTCTCTGCGGAGTGAAAACTTGTACGTTGTGTTTAGCAGCAGTGGTGGTGAGGTGTGTTGGTGAAGAAAAAGATACCACAAAACACTCCCATTTGAACACATATCAACAACAAAACCTCAACTAAAAACAAGTGTATACAACTTTTTTAACTGCAAACTGAAGTTTCTGAAGGGGTTTGAAAGAACAGTTAAACAAATCAACTCAGCCCTGGAAAGGTTAGAGAGTTTCCAGTACTGTTAGTAAAAACGTTACACGTTCACATTGTAACACTGTGATTGAAATCTCAGTTTAGACAAGATCGCAAGACATGTTGGGCCTACTGAAGTTTCAGTGCCAGGTTATTAGCTGGCACTGTCCATCCATTCATCCATCCATCCATCCATTATGTTCTTCATGGTCTTCTGCTTGTTTTGGAATTGGGTCAAGGGGGCAGCAGCTTGAGCAGTAATGCCCAGACATCTCTTTTCATAGCTACATTTTCTGGCTCTCCTGGGAGGATTCCAAGGCATTCTCGGGAAAGCCAAGAGACATAGTCTCTCCAGCATGTCCCGAATCTTCACTGGGGTCTCCTCCATTTTGAACATGCCTGGAAAACCTCCCCAGGGATGCAGCCTTACCAGATGCCTGAACCACCTCAACTGGCTCCTCTCACTGTGGAGGAGCAGCAGATCTACACTGTCTTTTTCCACATAGCTGTCTATACATTCATCAATCCATTATTTTTACCCACTTCTTCCTTGTCGGGTCGCGGGGGTCACTGGTGCCCATATCTAGCCATCGCTGTGCATGAGGCGGGGGACACCCTGGACAGGTCGCAAGTCCATCACAGGACCACATAGATAAACAAGACAATCCACCATTCACTCTCTCACTCACACCTAGAGACAATTTAGAGTTACCAATCAGCCTAACATGCATGTTTTTGGTCTGTGAGAGGAAACCAGAGTGTCCAGAGAAAAAACACACTTGAACAGAGAGAATACGTAAACTCCACTGAGAAAAGTTTCCGGCCGAGATTCAATTCAATGCCCTTCTTGCTAAGAGGCAGCAGCTCTACCAACTGAGTCACTATGCCGTCCAGATAACTGACTAAATTACGATAATTAGTTTTATTAGTTGGATAATTTGTAATAATTGGTAATGAAAACATGTTTTTTTTTTTTCATACAACCTTAAGCCAGCACTGGCTGTTCTTTCCAAAATCAATTACTGGTATACAAAATTGCAAAATCACATTCAGAATATTATTCAGTATAAGTTACTGAATAAACGTACAAACTCTAATCTCTAGTAAATCATCTGGTGGTCTTTCATACTGAGAATATAACTGATTATTTCATTCTGGTCCAATTTTGTTTCCAGGGCTTTAATACAGACTGGATTGAAGTTCATTCAGGGTGACTATCATATTTAGCTTCAGATAAAATGACAAAGGCTTTTAATAATAGATCAGACTAATATCAGGCTACAATCTCAGAGATCAGCTGCACATAGTAGGTTATATGATCAAATGAAGCAATCTGTTGATAAAATTAATAGCTTCAACTCTGATGATGCTAACAAATTTCTTATTGTATCAAATATCAAATACCCCAATGGGCATCTGTGTCTATTATACCAGTTCTTATTATGTTTATATCGAAGGGTGTGAGTGTGTGTGTTTGTGTGTGTATCCCATTATCTTTGTCATTAACCACAATAATGGGACGCACTGTGGGCACCTCAGGCTATGTTTTGAGGATCTGTTATGCTCACCGGAGCTGTCTGCGGACCGACTTCTCCGACTGATTGGGAAGGGAATAGTAGTGGAGTGGGCGATCACACCAAAAGCCCTCAGCTCATTGACACGAGGTTAAAGACCCATTAACTTGACCAGTAGAGAAAAAATGAGGTAGTGACAAAAGGGGAAATGGAGCAACAGAAAGAGAGAGGGGAAAGGAGAAAGGCTCCCAGAATAACACAAAGCCTCTCATTAATGTCGGAACCTTCGAACCGACAAGAAGCTCTGAAAACACAATCATGTAGCAGCAAGGGCTTCATCTCTCTCTGACTAATACGTAGCATCCTGTCAAGACACTCTCCTGCAGCTAAAAATACTTGGCAATTACCAACGTGCACAAGCATTAAGATGGGGTAAATGCTTTACATGAGCCTTAACAGTAAGAAAAAAAAATCATAAAATGAACATACTTTCAAGTGTATGAACATTTAACATATATATGTAACTTATTTATAGAAATACTAGTAATATTACAAGTTTGTAAGCACATACGTGTGTATTGTCACTGAACTATCTAAAGGTGATACTGTGCCCACAGTCAGACAAAATACACAACATTTATCCTCTAAATAGTCCAAATTTAAACCTTTTCAAAATCGTCTTTGTCCTTTTTCTGTATTTTAAGCTTTGAGTTTCACTGTTTGGAATATGGTGAATTCGCTGCGTTTAAAGGGTGAAAGGTAAAGTATTTATTTTTGAGTTTTGGGGTTTAGTTTTATTGAGACATGCATTTTGCATCTGAAATTAAATAAGATACTGTATTTAAAAAAAAGAACATTTGTGTAAAGGGCATAATTAGGAATGAAACACCCATTTCTAAGAGGTTCCTTAAATGTTATTGCAATTTTGGTGCCTTGACTTGATCACTGCTGATGCTGAAAAAAAAAAGCAATGTACGTATTCTTAAACGTACACATCCACATATATTTCATTATAAAACATGCCTTGAAATGTGGCAGGTGGAATTGTCATTTAACTTTCTCCTTCAAACAAACAAAAAGTTGCCTCTTTACTTTTTTTTTTTTTTTTATTCTGTCCTGTCATGAAGCAAAAAGGGGGAATTTGAAATACCTTCCTTCCTTCTATCTGTGCACGTTGTGAGCACAATAACTTAAAAAATAAAGGACGTACCAACTTCCATTTGAGTGTGTGGCTAAATCTAGGTGAAAGCAAAATTCCTTTCAAAAAATTGGGTTGACATGTCAAAATCCAAGATGGCTGCCACCATGTACATGTATATATGTTAAACTTGTGAGCTGGATAATAAAATAAGCAAAGTGTTGACTTCCATTTTGGTGCGTTGCTGCATCTAGATTTAAAAAAGATCCCCATCAAAAATGCTTGAAAACTTTTAATAATTTGCTGCTGCTGCTTGCATTTGCACTTGCAAATACCAATTTTATGTAAATAATCATGTAGAATATGTTTTATAGCATTGCGGGGAAAGGTATAAAAATGTATTGGGGCTATGAGTGTTTTTGAAATAGAATATATTAGACCTATTTTTTTTTAGCCTTTCCACATAAACATGCTTCAAAAATATGAACTATTTGTTTAAATAAAATTTGTATGTCTTGGTATTTCAACGCCTACAACATATGAGCAGGTGTCAAATCACTTCACTTCTTTTGTATCCTATTATAACCATACATTCCTCTCCCACACAGCAGTCTGTTGACACAAAACATGTTACCATCTCAGTCACAGATTCTAAAGGAGTAAGTGCCAAAACACAGCAAGAGTACGCAACAGTGTTCTTAGTGCCTAATCTTCTCAGGAAACAACTGCACCTCAGCAGAGAGAAATGACTCATAACACAATTGGCTGTCTTGTGCAATAACGACACAAATTGCACTGAGGGGAAAACAGAGGAAAATGGAAATGTACAAAAGTAAGATTAAAGCTTTCACTTATTTTACAGCTACAGACAGCACATCTCCTGGTGTGCAGTTGTTGTGAACATCCTTTGTGTGTATGTGTGTGTATGTGTGTGTTGTGGGGGGGGGGGGGGGCACAGTTACACAAAATATATAGCACAACTGCATCAATAAAAAAAAAGCCATGAAAAGTAGCAACATCATGCCATTTAGTCCAAGTCGAAAGGCCAACTTAAGGCCTGTTAGTTTTACGCTGGCATTAGAGATGTTAATGCACGCTAGGCCTTTTTATATTTCATAAGCATCATTCTTTGATTCAACAAATATAATATTGAGCAGGTCCACTTGAAATATGACAAGCATTTATGTCCAAGATGCATTCTTTACAGTGTTCTTTTAGTGAATATTAAATATTAGTGTTGGATCCATTGAAATAATGTACCAACAGAAAAGCACGGACAAGAAAAAGTCATATCTTATTTATCCATTCTAAAGTGTGTTCTGTGATGGTGTTGTTTGCCCTGAGGGGGAGAGTCTACTGCTTGAAACCGTATCCACAGGAAAAACAGAGGGGAAGGTAAGGAAAGGGTGGGGAATAAAAGATTTGATGCTGGAAGATGTAAGACAGAGGAAGAGACGCCCTGAGCAGATGGTAGTGCTCTCTCAGGTGTATGAAGACCTGCAGAGAAAGTTCTGCTGCACAGACGGAAGAAGGCAAAGACGCAGGGAAAGGTGAAGATTGGGAGGGACTGAACAAGAATGGAAGATTCAGAGAAAAGCAACAGACCATGGAAGGAATCAACTAAAAAAAAAAAAAAAAAAAAAAATACCTTACAGGGAGTGTTGCGTCAAAGCTGTTGAAGGAGAAGGCGAGCAGAAGCAGGCTGCAGTGAGGGGACAGAGGAAGGAATGGTGAGCAGGTTAGAAGTTGAGGTGAGAGTCAGCAGGATACAAGGAGACCAAAAGGATGAAAGACAGGGTTACAGGAAGAGAAAAGTTTGAACAGCTAAGCTCAGCTCTAGGACTAAAACACAGGATGACTGGAGAGGAAGGAGGTGGTGGGGAGATAAAAGAAGCAGTTTGTTTAAAAAAATAAAGACAAAGAAAAGAAGGAGAGATGGTCAGAGAGCTGGAAGGAAAGCCTGAACTTACTAAGTTCAGATCAGAAAACGTTAGGAGACAAACACTGGAACAACCTGATAAAGTTTCTCTAACAGTAACTCAGGGCTGGTGGTTTAGACAATTTTTTAACTACCATAATTGCTGGTGTACAAGCTGCTACTTTTTTCTCACACTTTCCCACGGTATATGCAGGAGTGTCAAATGTATTTATTCTTTTCATAATTTTCACGTTATATTTGTATATTTTATTGTGACAGACTTCCTGCTATCTCTCTGTAACTTCTTGCCACTGACTAACATTTTCCTTTGACGGTGCAGGGCGCTCATTGATCCCAGCACTCTGACCCTTTTGGGGGTGGGTTTTTGTGACACAGCGCGAATGCCCACAGGTAACCACATGCACAGACTCTTGCTCAGGGTTTCAAATTCCCTAACACAACCCCACCCAGTCTGTCATTGTGTGACCACAAGTCTAACCTGAATGACCAATCAGGTACTCTCGAGGACCATCCCCCAGATGTGCATTAATTTCCTCAGATTGTTCCTGTGTCGTTACCATATTTTGCACTTTATGCACAGACCTAGTCATATGTTCAGCAATAATGAATGGAGAATTTCTTATGATGAGATAAGATTATGTATCTCTTTACACAGCTTTTAAGTCAAAAGCAATCAATCTGCTGTTGAAGAAGGAAACCGAGCTGATGCCCGTAAGATTTGCATTAAGGTTTTGATGGTTGGGCATTGGAGACATAAAGCAGTCAAGTATGGTACATGTTTCAATAAAGTTTTAAAATTATTTTTGTGTAAGGTAAACATGCGTTTAAATACTATGATCTCATTTTAAACTCACATCCAAATGGAGACAACAGGAGGGGTTCTTCCACGCCTCCTTCCCTTCTGTCATGAGAGCTCAGCAAAGTCATCAGATTTATTTTTAAAGCAGTCAGTCAGTCAAGACTGACTGATACATATTTAAATAAAAGTTTTTTAAAAAATCTTTCTTTGTACGGTAAATATATGTTTAAATACCAGTATCTCATGGTGGGGGGGCGGGGGGGTGGCTGAGTAGAAATCACGTCAAATTTATTTAGAAAATACATTTAAAAACAGCAGCTGTTACCAAAAGTGTTTAACAATAAAAAAAAATTAATGGTACTAATTTAATGAATATTTACTGTATTTTACCAGTACAATTCGACTTCTGGTCACATGACCTCAATAAGAATTCTGGGTAATATTTACCTGTATGTGATTTTAAAATAATTTCACTTACATACTGTAGGTGTTTCACACTGTTCTGTCAAGTGATTATGCTTAGATAGTTCTTGTGTTCATTTTGTAGTTGAATGGTTTTAACCATGAGTCAGACGTCGAAGCATCAAGAAGACGTCTGACGATCATACAGTCTGAGCATATGCTGAAAGCAAGGATGGTCTGGCAAACACCATCCAGCGGTTGATTCTTGTACTACAATCAATAAGAAAGCTGCACACTGCCGGAGCTGGGTGGGCCGGTGGATGCCCGTGGCTAAATACCGTAATCGGAGCATCTTATTTATGTACAAAATTATGATTTATCTTATATATAGTATGTTGGCTTAGAGACAGATGTTCTGTGGCCTGAGAATTATGGTAATTAGATAAGACAAATGGAAATATTTAGCTTTTAAAATATACTACTTTGGAAATTCCATGCATTCTTCATAAGATTTTAGTAATTATTGCTGTTACCCCAGACCCTGAGAAAAATTATTTTTGTTCTGGCTCAGAAACTGTTGATGCTGGAGTAGCACCAGATTTGAAACTAGAGTTTGTGTCTTGGTAGTAGAAAAAGAAAGAGCTGCTGCAAACATGCACTGACTCCAAACTAACACAAGAGTCACCTTTGGGAGATAATAACTTACCATAAGAAACACTGTAGTTATTTGTCAACTGTGCGTTTCAACAAAAAAGAACAAGTTGGTAGAAAAGTCACGAGTAAGTGCATGCAATGTAAAGTTTCACTAAAACGAATTACTCTGACATAAGAAGGAAACTTGAGGCATGAAATGCATTTGCAGCAGAGTGACTTCTTTCTGTGTCTCATACAGCTGATGAAGAGAAATCATTAAGGAAGAAACTTATTTGTATTTTTTAATTCACATTTAATGTCTTTCTCATCTCTGACAAATATATTGTTTGACTGAGTTAGACGGATTATTTTCTGTTGTATCAAGGCAGTATAAAAGATGATGCATCAAATAGCAAGCCCTAAAACTGTTGTTAGATATAGTTAGCTTGGGATTAAGTAAGACTCAGTGGTATGAAAGAAGAAGGGAGACGTGATGCATTCTGCCCTGTGTTTGTGACAACGCAGTCCATTGTGTTGTAGTCGACTGGTCACTGCAAGAAGTTGGTGCTTTTAAAATGTGCTCCCAAAGCAATCTGACACAGATGTTTTTCAGTCCATAACTTGTATCCACAGCATTCTCATAAGATAGTAAAGATCAAACATTTAGGTCCAGCTCCACCAAGGATGATCAAAATGGAAGTTAAAAAAAAGAGCAGAATGTCAGAGTTATAAATTCTGCTGATAAATCTCAAAGGAATAGATACTGAAGAATTCAATGTTGTACTGTTTTTATCATTTGTTTTAGTTATTTCAGGTCAAATAAAAATAATTTGTTCTTGTGAAAATATATACGCTCAGCAGATTAAAAACTGAAGACAATGATCTAACTCACCGTCACCAGGGCTGTTTGGGTCTATGCAAAGATGTTTCAAAGAACTCGGACAAAGCTATTTTCACTCATGCTGCTTAATTCATCTTTCCCCCAAGGGATTAATCAGTTTAAAGTAAATGACAAGAAGGCTACAGTAAAAAACTGTAATCTGAGTCTAACAAGTGTTTGAGAAATGTTTTATCCTTTCACATGTTTGTATCTGACATTATCAATCAAGAAAGTGGTAACTAATCATTTTAACCACGGTCAGTACTGTAATAATATAATCTTCATAGCTCAAAGTCAATATAGCGCAAGTCATTTCATAAAAATCTAATCTCTGCTCAGTTAGAGCACCTCACAGCCCCTTGAATAACGACAAAGCGTCTATTTTAGCAGGTCAGATTAAACAGCTTTACGATGAAAAGGCTTCTGAAAGTTAAACTTAAATTGTCCTTTTGAAAACCCACACAAACACTTATAATCACTTGTGCGCACCAGTTAAAATGTGCATTCTTCAAATGTTCGTGCTCCTTCAGTCACCCTTGAAGTCGCCCTGTACGTGTAATGAACTTTTCAACGCAGCCGTCGGAAATCCCTTCATGTTGTAGAGACAAGAAAGAGAAGATACAGAGTTGAAGAGACAGACAGAGCACGGCCGTTCTTTGACTTTAATCTTCCTCTCTGATTTGAGTGTTTGATCAAAAACAGCAACATGACTGTTTGCCAACTCTGCTCGCATACATCCGTTCACATCCACTTTAAAACTGGACTCCCCAGCCGGATAAACATAAAACACTTTACGCAAAAATGTTGTCTTTGTGTGACGATACATGCTCATAGACTGACGCCTGGGAGAAGCTGTCCTTTCTTATTAACATCTGTAACGCTTCAGGAATGTGTAAAAAGTTATTTTGCCACCAGCAGTGTGTCAGTCTGTTTGAACATCTACAAATGAGGGTTTATTGTTCTGTGTAGTGTATAATAAGGCATTAAAAAAAAAAAAAACATTTTAAAACACAAAAAGGATTGGGTCAACACTGAAATGTAGCATTTATGGAGCCCAATTAGTGGATCTAATATATTTTATTTGATTTTTTTGACTCTCAACACTTACATTAGGTCTAATCAAGCTGGGCCAATTTAAAGCAGGAGTAAGGATAACAGTGATCTTGATCAAACATCCATGGCAAATCTACAAATGAGCAATCTGACACATTTGAGATTTAAATTGCCAGTCAAGTATTCCTCTACAACCCTGGTAAGAGTACTGAGGCTAGCTATTGTACTTTTATATAAAGTACTAACAAGCTTCAGCAAGTATTTTCTTTCTAAAATTTAATTTTGAATGATTACTGCAGAAGTGAGACTCGCTCGTGGAAAATTAAAGTCGAGGAGCAGAAACACATATACATCCTAAAACCAAAAGGCTAAAAAAGGTAGATGTAAAAATGAAAGACAGTCTTGTTGTACTGTGATCCTTTGCTAATGCTTGACATGTACAAAGTATTTGTCAAACAAACATATTTCATCAGACCCTCAGGAAATGGTGCCAAATTATAAAAAAGCATAAACACGTGCTGACCTGAACTCAAACAATTTCATTTAGGACGGTTTAATACCTCCTACACTTTGTGGTGAAGCAGTTTTGTCAAAATTTTAAATGTACATGATCATTTTCTAAAGTGGACTTTTGGCTGGAGCTTCAACCTTGAAGGTTTAACCAACGCTCTTCATAAACAAACAGGAGGGAAATGCTGAGCACTAAAAGGATTTTTTTTAGCAAACAGTCGTAAAATTGCCAGACTTTGGTCATCTAAAGTTATATAAAGCTCAGCTATAACTGACAAATGGCTCATGAAGTAGAAGATAACTTTTTCCTAAAAGTTTTAGCAGCTGCTGCATTTTACCAGAGCAAAGTGAAACTTTTTGATTGACTTTTCTAAATACTAGTGCATTGTTGACATCATTTCCTCGAAAATAATCTTTATCAGTTGGGTTTCTATGAGAGCTGGTTAAGCTCTTTATCTTTGTTGACAAATTAAATTACCAAGCAGTAAAGTTCTGCATGCAGTCAACATTTTTGATGGAAATAAATTGTGTAATTTGCTGAAGAATACTAATGAATGAGTAACTTTTCTGAAATGTATTGTGGAAGATGATTTGTTTAAGTTAAAACAAGCAGAACAGAAATACCAAATCTAAAAGTGGCAAAACTGTAGCTACCGTAAAAGCAAAAAAAATAAAAAAATAAAATCTAAAAACAACAAGAGTACTGCATACAGCACATTATTGCACACACTGACAAAATATTTTACAGAAATCCAGCACTCTGTAGCAATGACCCAGACAAGCAAACACCTTGTATAACCTTTGACATTTATTTGTAACCTCAACTTTAGAGCTGTGGTGATGAAAATATTATGCAACACTGTCTTGTGGTGAAATGTGTTTCAAATTTCATCAATTATCTTGAGAAGTTAAGGGCAGGAAAAAGGAAAAACCTCTGACCTTGACCTTGGATCTGGGGTGATAAAAGTGCATGTAATACTCCATTTAGCGATGATGCAGATGTGTAGCAAGTTTTATTGAATTGTCTTGAGCTAATGAGAAGCTGGAAACAAGAGAAAGTTTACAGATGTGCAGATGGTGACTATACCATAATATGTCCACCTTTGATGGGAATGAGCAGAACTGCAGCTAAAAGAAATATGCTGGAATACGTAAAGGGAAAATGAACATGCTGTAGCAGATTTCAGAGAACAGTGGTTATTGCTGAATTGGAGAGATCTTCCTATATTTCTATTGGGAAATTTACTAAATAAATAAAAACGTTTCAAAAAGTTAAATACCGTAGTTTCCATCCTGTTATTCAAAGCGACGTATTTACGGATTTTCCCCCATATTTATAAACCAATTTCTGACTGAGGTATGATCATTTTCATTCATTCTGATGGAAAATGATAATATTATTACCATTTTCAGCCACTAGGTGGCTTGAGAGCCGTTGTATCATGTAATAGGTGAACGTGGCTATAATGACAAATTAAAAAACGTTCAAGACAAAAACAATTGGACTTTATTTCTTCTACTTTACTTTATACTTTGTTGTTTTTGTCTTGAACTTTTTTAAATCTACCAAGTGCTGGATGACTGAGAGACTTCACCTGCTCTTAATGACATAATCGGCTTGCTTTAGCCTGCCACCTTCATTCTGCTTGAAGCAACCGTCATCAGCTTCAATTTGTTGCACCGCCCTGGCGAAATGCAGCTAATTTGACCATTAAAGTGCATTTATCAAGTAAAAGTACAACTGAGACACACCTTTACTATAATTTTGAGCAAACAAATAATTGTTTTTAAGTGTTAATCTTGTTAAATTCTTGTAAAAGTCCTCCCGTGCATGCTCCCGCGGCCACCATTTGGCAGCCAATAGATTTTTGGCACAACACCGACCCACATTTACAGGTTTTTAAAGGTGATGCATAACAAACGCGACGCATCAGCGGTGATGCATAAAAGATGCAATGTATACGGCAAAGCAACATATTTAAGGATTTTTAGACTTTTTTTAGACATATTTGGACTGATGCGACTTAAAGGGCAAATCGACGTTTACGGTGGAAAATACGGTAAATAAAACGAAGACCTATAGGTCACAAATACTGAAAGTCATGGTACACTTTTTTTAAATAATTGAACCAAACATTGTGATATATACACATAGTTAAAACAGAACAAAATAAGCAAAATTTCACTGCAAACTATAAACAGTAAAACAATAGTGTGAATTCAAGCAAACATTGTAACTCAAATTTATATTTACAAAGCAATGCAATTTTAATTGCACATGCAATCAACTAGCAAGTCAAGACGGTTCAGTCATGACTACCAAGTATTGGTATGTTTGGTATTTGTAAGTAACAAATAGCAACATTTTGTTTACAAACAACCTGATATGGGACTTGACCATAAAAGAGACCAATTTGTGCAACGCTCTGGTCATAGCTGAGGGAAAGAACACCCACCTGCTAGAAGCTGAGAAAGACCTTCCTTTCTATCCACACGTCAAATTTATATTGCTTTGACCTTTTCCCTCAGGTCCTCTCGTTTCCCAGAGCATGCAGAGATTTGCTGAACTGCTGATGTCGGCACCACTTTGCTCCCCTTCCCCCCCCCCCCCCCCTCAACATTTGGATAAAGTGGCAATATGGTAGGTGGCAACATCTACACCTGCATTTTCAGCTCTAATTCCTACAGAAAGGACAAATGAATGGCAAACAACACCCTGAAGGTGCTTGTTCCATAGTGAGTAAATGAAAAGGGGGAGTGGGGCTGTCTACGTTAGTGCTTTGACAATTTCTTTTATTATATTGAATGAATTTGCTGTCAGTGAAGTTTTAAATCATGCAAATTTATGTAAATTCCTAATAGATATAAAAATGCACTTAAATTGTTTTCAAATTGTTTATCTTGAGTTGCTTGTGCTTGTTTATCTCGTTTTTATGAATTCACGTGATCAAGTAGTGACCTTAATATTGTGCAATTATTTAAAAGAGTTTTTGAAGTTAATAATTGGGTTCTGGTACCATGTGGGTTAATTTCTACCAACCCACACAACCACAACTGAGCAGCATCAGTCTCAGCTGTACACCTGAAGGTCATTGATGGTGGTCGAGTAATTAACATCACCAGCTGACACACAGTCTAATGAGGAAAGTGGGAAATAATAAACAAACAACTGGAGGAGGCTGTTATTTTTATTACATTTAAGGCAATACTAATAAGTTCTGCAAATTTGGTAGATTCTTTAAAAAAAAAAAAAATCTGAATTGCTTGCAGTAATTCAGTAGCAGAATCACTCCTAACATTTACAGAAGAAGGTAAAATTGTAAATTGCCTAAAATAATTGTGGTTGCTACATTAATGCATTGCAGAAGCACTGTACCAAACTTGCAGGGATATATTCCAATTTGGCCATGTTAGTCCCTCCTCACAGTAGGTGCTCCATGCTGACGGGGAGCGTTCTACAACCCTGGATGTTCAGGACACAGTTTTCTTGCTCCAACTATCTGGCCCCTGCCCAAGCTGCTCCATGCTTCACACCTGCCCACTTCTCTTGCATCCAACATAGTGACTCCCAGCTGTTTGCTTAATATCTCATCTATCACAGGATCTGACATTCAGCCTTTGTTCATTATTACCTCATTTGCATTTTGAGTAGTCATAATGTTCAGGCTTGTGTGAGTAACTTCTAAAATGACATAAACCAAAGTTAACTCTTTGGTTTTAACCTGACTGCTGCGACGAGGAGGACAAGCCGGACTGTCTGAGTCAATTTATGTCAGACATGACTGTTTCTCAGTGTCCTTTGATTCACTGTCCTCTTGTCGCACCCTCTGGGACACGTTAGCACATTTTGTGCGCAAGTGCTTTTCTATCTATGTGTTTATGTGCGACCCGAGGTGATTGCCAGCATCCATGACCAGTTTTCACCACCTCCGAGTGCGACACATTAGCCAGTGGCAGCTGAGGGCAAGGACACTTTCTAAGGGTTATATAAAGTGTGAGAAGTTCATTGCACGTGCATTTCTACCACAGTGTGCACAGACTTTACGGTATGTGTCAACAGTTCATGACACAAAATCCACATCCATAATGATGTAAACTCCTGCTCTCTGATGTAATGATCACGCAGCATCTGGAGCTCACAACTCAGATCTGCTCTGTGAGTGTTGTCTCAGCTTATTGACATTATTGCTCACATTGATAGCTAGGTCATGTATTTGTCTTGATGTATTTGTCTTTAACTAATGTTGCTTGTGTCAATCTCTAATGAAGATGAAATTAAACTGAAACCTTGTCCTGTCGATCACAGGTGTGACTGAGTGCAGTCCCATTGCCTCCTTCATGAGTGATGAGAGATATGAATCTGCATTCACGAAGTATTGAGACAGCAAAAATGTGTTGTTTTTCTATGTGCACATGGAAAATACTTGGTTTATATCTTAAAGAGAGGATTCAAATTTTGTCAAGTGGGGTTTTGTAGGAATATTATTAAACGTAAATATCTTACCTGTTGTAGATATCTCTTTGAACATTCTCAGTTCAATTTCCATTTTAATTACAAGCACTACAGCCAGTTTTTGCACTTATAAATATCCATGTACTGCACAATTGGTTGTAGTCTGAACGTTTAAAGGAGCTTCATATAAATGTCAATGAAAGGTTTGACATTAAAGCTGTTTTAGAATATTAGGGATATCTTTTAGTCTTGGCTTTATTTTGACTACCCACTGGCTAGTCATTTCAGGGGAAAATAAACTATTTGTCCAAGATGAGGTTATTCAAAACACAGGTAAAATATGTATTCTTCATAAAACAACTAATAGTAGATTAGCATATAAACATAATATGTACACATACTATACATCCTACATATTATGTGTATGTATGTATATCCTGTATATGCACCCGGAGCTTATGTGATCAAAAAAAAAAAATAAAAAAAATAATAATAAAATAATAATAAAAAAAAAAAAAAAAAAAAAAAAAGAAAGACAGAAATTTAAACTAAACACTGGGAAATTAAAAAAAAAAAGTCTTATTTTCATTGCAGCCATGTGTTGGAGGATTTTAGGGGCCTATAACTACCACTCCACTGATATTAATAATCCTCATTAAAACTGTTGGCCTAAATGTAAAAGTGCCTGTTGGCTGACTCTGACCACAGAGGACAAACAGAACCCCTTTATCAGGTGTATCCACCTTGAAAAATAACCCTTCGTTGCACACCCTTCCAGGTAACTATGACCGAGAGCACATTCTGAGAGAAAGATTCCTGTGCACCACACAAACCTCCCCCACTGCTTCGCACAACTACTCAAACCTTAACCAGCTCAGAACACACACACACACACAAGCACTTTGAGAACACACCTGGTAGATGCACAGTAAAAATAAATACAGAAGAAAAAAAAAACTGACACACAAATAAAAAAGGACAACAGAGAACAACATGTTCTTCCAGGTTTCAGTTACAGAGAAAGCAGGATGACTGGAGTGTGAGAGTGTAAGTAACTTCTTGCAAAAATTGAATTGATCAAAGCAAGCACGCATGCAGCTTTATCTATTTAGATTTTTTTTTTTTTTTAATAATGAGTTGACTTGGAAATGAATGTTCAGGATGGCTCTAAAGAGAAGATGAAACATAAAGAGAGAAAAATCTATGAAACAAGCTGCAGCAACGGCAGAGAGCAGAGGATCAGGAAGAGGATATGCTGGGCAGGTTAGCTGTGGCGTATTTTCATTCAACCTTTATTTAGGCTGGTTAATCCCATTGAACCTCGAGGACTCATTTACAAGAGAGACCTGGCTACAAAAAAAGAATGATGACAACAGTAACAGTAGATTTTCCTTGGACAATCAACAAAAGACAACCATAAGAGAGAAATACAGATTTATTTTTTAACAAGTTAAAACAAGGACACTGTGGGTATGAATGCAGCCTATTCCTCATTACTTCGTTACACTTATTCAAGATATCAATAACGCCACACTGCGAATGGTGGTATTAATGTGGATTTCAATCTAATCCCCTTTTCATGAAAGTCATTTCAGTCAGTTTGATTTTTATGAAACATTTAAATGAAGTTTTTATTTTATTTTTAAGAAAGCTCATATTTCAGGGAACTATAATGGGTCAATACATTCATTTCTTTGTAAAAAATCAATACATTATTTTAAATTGCTGATAATACAAACCTATGAGAATTATCTTAATTCAATTTATCTCTTCAATTCATATCTTTCTGCTACCCTGGAGAACATGGAGAAAATCTGCAGAGATGCATTGTATTGCAGTTTTTTTCACTGTACTTTCCAGCAGATTGTGACAGAAGGCTAATGCTGATGCATCTTCTGTAGTAGCATTATTTTTTTTATTTTTTTACTATTATTGTGACAACTCTGTCTTAGAGTCACATAAAGGTTTAAAACGTGAATTTAAGTAAAAGTTTAAAACATGAATTCACATTTATCTGTAAACAACATATTTAGGCTAAACTATGGATTCAAGCCTAACTTATGAACTAGGACGATCCATTTCCACGTTCAGTATGGAATGACCAACAACCATGTCACATTCAGCCTTACCTGAATTTGATGTCCAGTGCCAATAAATGGATGAGATGACATTTATATTGTGAATCACAAACCAAATCGGATTATATGTAATTGCAACTGAGTTGCACTTGTTTACTTTCTTCGCAACAGACCTTGAGATTTCTGCTGAGAATATGCACAATACTATTGAAAATGATTTTGTTTGTGCACCCTTGCTGTGAAGCGACAGTTCTTAACCAGGCATCGCAGTTCTGCCAAACATGTTTGTTTTGTTGTTGCCATTTTATTTATCTTGAAAAGTGGGACAAAGATGCAGCAGGTTTTTCAGAAGCTCAGGTGTTCCATACCAGTAATTATGTATGCTAAAACAAGCTGTGAATTTTTTGGCTTGCCTTTTATCTTTAGAGTTTCGGATACAAAGATGCAGTGAGTTAATAAAAAACTTTTGATGGGAAAACACATTTTAAGAAATTTCTGTTTAATACTTTGCAGAGCAAACTGTATTATACAGTAAAACCTAGTGGCATTTGTAGAAAGCAGATTACTGATGGAGATGTGGGCACTAACGGCAAACATATTAGTTACGAGAACATCATATCAAACCAGATGAAAGAAAAGGTCTAGTCTTGGGAGTGTAAAGAAGAATCACAGAAGTCCTCACTAAAAGTTGAATTACACTAGAAAAGTGCAAAACTTGTACAGTAGTCCTTCAATATTTCATGGTTTTCATGGTTTTTCAAAATAAGCTTAGACATGACACACAATTGGCTGATTGATGGATAAGCTGCACAATCAGCATGGAATATCATGATGTCGTTTGTTGGACCCTGAAGTGGCAGACCGAGGAGGAAGACATGACAACCAGGTATACAGAAATCTGTTCTTTATTTACAGGTGAGTTGGAGGGGTGAGCTGGAAGAGAATGGAGGAGGGGTGAGTACCCAATCTTGTTGACTTGGAATCTTGAGATGAACAAAGTTGTCTTACTTGTTGTTCTAGGAGAAGGAGCCGAAGGAGAGGAGAGGTCCTGGTTTCAGCGAAGATAAGGAGAGGGTGAGACATTGTGGAAAGAGGAACAGGTAGACCCAGTAGTTTGTTTAGCTGCTGATGAGACTGGACTCTGATGTTTTTCCAGGTGCACCCTGGAGTGCTGGACGAGGCCCGTGGAAGGACTTCAGAGGAGCAGGACATGGAAGTCCCATAGGCAGAAGTTGTCCCAGCACTAAAGCGGTGTCTGGCCGCAGCTTAAGTAGGCAACCAGAATCAGTCCTCCTCAAGTAGCAGCAGGTGGATCTCATCAGGGTAATCAGAGGTGAGCTGTGGAGAGAGTAAGTGTAGACAGGCCGGGGAGAAACCATGGATCCTACATGGATTTTATATTTAAAATTATTTTAAATTATTTAGCACCTATGTACAGCCCACAGCTTGTAGGAGAAGCTTCCTCCAGCAGCTGATCAGTTGATTTCTTCTCTGCAGCGGAGAAGTGGGCTTGGCAGGTATTTACATATACAGGTAGTCCTCGACTTCCGAACGGGTTCCGGACTTAAGAACTGTTCGTAACTCGATTCTGCCGTAAGTCGGAGCCGAACGCACATGGCGCCGTAAGTCCGGATTTTCGTCCGTAACTCG
>JARVLU010001462.1:16727764-16739206 GCA_031762415.1 Simpsonichthys santanae
CCCCCCAGAGTCGGTGCCCCAAGTCCAATGTCTCTTTCTTTCACCTTTCAATAATTATACAGGACTCGTTGGAGTCTCAGAACAATAATTATTGAGTTATATTCAGGTTCACTCCTTTTTGCTCAAACATATTTCTTCCATGCGACCAAGATGAAATGACATTGGAATGAGACTACTTTTTTTCTATTTGACCCATCAGAATGAATGGAATCATTTATTTAACAGAATCAAATTAACATCGTAACATTACATTTTGATTGGCAGTGATTTTACTGCATAAAACATATCGGACTTCTTAAGCAAGACAACAGATTATAGTTTTAAGATGGTATATAACTTATAACTCTTTGAAGAAAACAAATTATTTAATCTGATCAGATTATCAAATTCATTATTCTCAGCTGAAAAACATGTTTTCTCATAAAGTCATACAGGAAATCCATCTCCCAAATGCCAGTTCAAGTTTTGTTTAACTGTTTTACTCAGAGAACTAAAATCAATCCAACCTATTATCAGTTTTCTTTGCTTTCGTT
This sequence comes from Simpsonichthys santanae, assembly GCA_031762415.1. Classification (NCBI taxonomy): domain Eukaryota; kingdom Metazoa; phylum Chordata; class Actinopteri; order Cyprinodontiformes; family Rivulidae; genus Simpsonichthys; species Simpsonichthys santanae. Next base: position 16,728,298 of record JARVLU010001462.1, read on the forward strand.
TCTGTGTGGGGACTAAAATGTGAATCGAAAAACAAACAAAAAGCCAATGAGTTGCAAAAAATAAAATAAAATAGAACTGAGTGAGCAATGAGCACACAGACAGGACTGTGCGATTCTATAGAAAATGAGATGGAGTAAACAGCGTCTCCATTTAAAAGATAATGATGCGCACAATCAGATGGGTAATATTCTTTTGAAAGTCCAGCTTCATTTCCAGGGAACAAATGTGTGTACTTGCAAGTCCATTTTAACAACGCAGGCAATCAAGAGAACTAACTGAAGAAGCTGTCTTCTCAGAGAAAATCACTGAAGGTGAACTGTGTTAGAGTGTAACTCAGAGTTTCTCTTCAGCCTCCTACAAGTAAACCCTTCAGCAGGAAGTTATCAAAAGCAATGGGAGGGTAAAAATAACTTAATTCTTTCAAATAAAGTGAAGCCGCATTAACATCACACACGCATACACACAGAAAAACACTCTCCTGCTTCGGCCAGAGCCAGCTCCCCAGACGACGACGTTCAGCTTAAATCTTAAATATAATTTATTTGTTGGAATTGTGCCAATCATTGATTTGCACTTTCCATTTAAGCATGATTCAGCCTGTGGAAAATTAGTTGCGGGATACTGAAAATTCAGTTAGTAATGCACAGCTGAATTATCGAGCTTTTAGGGAAAAGAAGACTTGAATGGAGAAGAAAAGTGAAGGAGTAGCTGCGAGAAGAGACCAGGAGAAGTGGAGACTGACGAAGGAGGGAAAGTGCTTGGGTTAGAAACTGAGCGAGTGTTTCGAGTGAGGAAAAAGAGACAAGCTGCTTCGAGGCTAAACCAAATGGTTTTTATTCAAAAGCTGTTGTAAAATGGGATTTGTAGGCCACCTGTCAAACTGCCCCACTGGCTTTGGTAGCATCTTAATATCGGCCACATGTTCGTTCTTCCGATGAGACACTGTGCTTTGATGGCACTTCACATGAAAACTGAAAGGAAGGGGGGTTTATTATTATTTCTGCCTCCTGTTGTCCAAATTACAAACAGCTACAAGAAGATCAGAGCCACAGCTAAATCCTTCTTAGTGCAATCTGACATCAAATACGACTGAGTAAAATTTTTAAGTTGCACAGCGAGGGTGCCGTAGCAGCAGTACAAGCGATGCCCTTCTGGCAACAAACAAATACTCTTTTTTATGTTAAAATCAATTAATGTGGAAAAAGAAAAATAAGTTAGTGTGGCTGCATTTAAGAGAAAGTAATAAAAATACAATTTAAAACCCAATCAATCATTATCTGTATGCTAAAATTCAAAAAGTGAGCGTATACTTTCATTGTACATGTGTAAGTGAATTAAGTACATGTTTATGTCTGGGGCCTTTTTGTACCGTTTTTCAGTGTCTATTAAAACCACATAGCTAAAAGGACAGCTCAGTGTAAATAGGGTCTGTCTTGTTACACTGCAGCTGTTCCTCCATCATGTCTCACAGGCCTCCAGACAAGAACTCGTCGAAATGTAACCCAGGGGTTGCCAGCGCATTGCTCGTGAGCTACGGGTAGCTCACAAGCTCTTTTCTAGTAGCTCCTTTGAGGGTTGATTAAAAAATCTGGAGTAGTCAATTTTGATTTGTCACTAGGCAGCCATACATTCAGATCCAATCAAATTCATAAATACCCCACCTCTGTCTTACACTAAAAGAATACTTGACAATTAGTTGTCATTCAAACACTTAAGTTGCTGTCAAACTCGATGAGTCAATGCTGATATGAGACAGACAGCAACCATGACTGCAGCAAGTAGCTACCTCAGTAAGAGACCAAGAAAAGTTCACTTTTTATAAGTGGGATACATTTTTTTCCCCACAAATGTTTCCAACAAGTGTTTGTGTCTGACCTGTGGAGCGTGTCAGTCTGAAAAATATGCAAAGGAGCATTATTTTACCAAAATTCACAGCAACGTCTTGTGAGACTTTCCTCCAGGGTAGCAATCTTCAAAAAAAACAAAGTTAAGGAACTAAAAAACATCACATCCCAGACAACCGTTCCTTTCACCATTCCCACAAAGACCGTTAATGTAGCAACAGAAGCTTTGTTTGGTGGCCCACAACCTAACCAAGCACAAAAAGCCCTTCTCCAATGGCGAGACTATACCACATCCCAGCTAGCTGTTCTTACTCGGATGGTTTCTGGTGAATTTTCCACCAAAGAAGAGTTTTGAACCTTACTCCTGTTAAAAATGAAAACCATGGGAGTCGATTTTTACACTGCTGTGACAACTAAAGGTCCCAGTTGAAGAACTGGTATCTGTGACAACTGATGGAGTGCCCAATTTGACAGGCAGTCACTCAGGATTTAGTGGGTGCTGCAAAACGGACCAAGACTTAATACATCTTGGCGTTGTTTTGAACTGTTTTAACATTCATATTTTAATGTTGTTTGAATGTTCTTACTGCTGACTGTGAACTAAATTTCCCCTCAGGGAAAAATTATGTTATCTTGAACTCTAAATTAAGAGAGTAGCCCACTATAACACATAAATGAGTTTAAAAAATAAATTAAAAAAACATTCATGCAACTTCAACATTTTTGTAATGTTCAGACAAAACAAGTTTATTTCAATGATTTGGGTTAAAATATCTTATGAAACTTAATGTTACAAAACATGAGTATCTCTTGACCATTTTCAGATTGTGTGAATAACTTTCAAAGTAAAAAGGGTTGGAGACCCCTTGTAGGGATATAGCTTTTCCACAGCTTCCTGGTTTCTGGGAGGCACAAATGAACAGCAGCTGTGGAAGATCTCCCTAATGAGCTCCAGGGGTATAAAGGACTGCAGGAGAGGTTCTTTCATTGCTGGAGCATTGCGTAACTCTCGGAAGTTGCTTGCAGCCAAACTTTATGTTAATGAGTAAACTTTTACTTACCTTGCTTTCCACTCCTGCTCCTAGTACCTGCCTCCTGAAGTCTCATACCCTGGATACCTCGTCTATCTCCTCGTACCTGCAAAGGAACCTTGCTCACTCGTAGCTGCTTAGCCACTGTTCCACAACCAGTTCAACTACCTACCCCAGCCTGGAACCACTTACCTTCTTCTCCACGCATCAAGGTCTCCCCTACCCAGTAAGTTTGCTCACCTGTGAATCTGCAAACATCCTTCTACGATCCTGGACTCACCCCGTTTCCTCCCTCCTCAGGTGTTCCAGGCTCCCTTGTAAATAACATTGTTATATTTAAACTCACTGTGAATAAATAACTTCCATCAATGGTCATGATCTTTGGGTTGTGACCAAAAGAACGAGATTGGGCTCTTCCTTAGAGATAGGGTGAGAAGCTCGGTCATCCGGGAGGGACTCAGAGTAGAGCCTCTGCTTCTCCACATCAAGGGGAGCCAGTTGAGGTGGCTCGGGCATCTGGTTAAGATGCCTGCTGGACATCTCCCTAGTGAGGTGTTCCAGACACGTCCCACCGGTAGGAGACCCAGAGGAAGACCCAGGACACGCTGGAGGGACTATGTTTCTCGACTGGCCTGGGAACGCCTTGGGATTCCTCTGGAGGAGCTGGCCCAAGTGGCTGGAGAGAGGGAAGTCTGGGCCTCCCTACTTGGGCTGTTACCCCAGCGACCCAACCCAGGATTAGCTAAAGAAAATGGATGGATGGATGGATGTAAATAAATCACTGCAAACTATATTTGAGCTGTGTCTGCTGTCCCTCAGTCTGGTTCTCAATTTGGTCTGACCCCCTAATCATGACACCCATGATGTAAACAGACAGCAGTATAGAGAAATACATATGTAGAGAAACAGAACAAAAAAGGGGGTATGATGAGTCAAATGTTGAACACACGGCACAGAAGGTCCTGAGTGGGGGAAAAAATGTTCCAACAATAAAACAGAACAACTAGACAAGCTGGACAAAGAGAAATGGAAGGAAATCCATTTTCCAGGAGTCAGAGTTGCTTTGATATAAAGAAATTGGGCTTTCTAAAGAGCAGAAAAGACGAGAACCAGAAAATTCCAACTGCTGCTTGCAGCCTTCTCGCCCTCATTTGCCCTCCACCGCTCCAGATAACGATGTCAGAGAGAACCAGACTCACGGGGGGACGAAGATCAAGACAACTGTCAACTTAGTTCTGCAGGAGAGATGACTCGTGCACACACACACACACGTGCAAGTCATGGCGTCAGAAAGTTGAGGTGCTTCCACAGCATGTGGCCAAGGAAATTAGGTCAATGGAGGCTCTGACACACAAACATGTTCAGGCATGCATGAAAAAAAAAATATATACAGTATATATATTAGTTGTTATTCTCAGAACATTAGAAAAGGGGTTGTTCAGGTCGTTAAAAATAAAATAGTTTCACAGGAGTGAACTCTGGGGTAAAGCCTCAGAGAAGGAAGAGGCCTAAAACTACACATTTATAAGCACTTCATCTTTGCTCCTCAGAGCCTCTTTAATAAATACCCCACCCTCTCTCCCCCACCTGAAGAAAACCTTTCAGTCCCAGAGCATCAGTTAAACAGGCAAAGAATGCCTCAGTGTCAAGGAGCTTTAAATGATCTTAAGTAGTCCGTATTAAAGTCCCGTCTCCTTTGAGATGTAAAATGAGTACACCTGCTGTATGAAGCTGTCTAAACATAATTTCAACATACAGTACTTGAATTTATTCTGTGTAAATAATAGGATAAGAATTGTGGTATGGTATAATGGTATATGGTAATCGTATGATAAATTTAATTATTTAAAAGTACTTAATTCACAACGATGCAGATGAAGTGTGGGTAAGAAATCAAAGTTTTGAAAATACTAAAATACTGTATAGCCTACTTTTGAGATTCCAACAGGAGGATGCTTCAAACACAGCAGTGGGACAGATCTGGTTGGCAAATCGTAGACTGAGGAAGTCCTCTGGATGGGGGACGAAACAATCCTCACTTAAAGAAACTGGCCCAGATGGCATGATTTAACCTTTTATGTTACTGAAAATATGGTTTTACATCTCAATGTTTAAGTCTGAGTTGCTCACAGCGTTATTGTTTGAGTCATCACTTCACGGGGTCCCGACAACAAACAGACAATGGAGAGATTTGGACATGGAACATGTGTGTTCCAGCGAAAACAAGAACATGAGGCTTGGTTGGTTGACATTGAACGACACAACAAAGATGTGAAAAAACTGGAAGGAATCAAAGTGCACACAAGAGTGTCTGATTTTTTTTTTCCTCTAAAGAGTCTGTCTGAGCTCTTTCACTGTTTTCAATAATGTTTTAAAATATCATCACCATAAAAAGAAATTACCATTTAAAAAAAAAAAAGTTTTTGTTTTTGCATGTGGACAAAATACTGAAATAAAAAGAAAGTTATGCATTAAAAAATATGATACCCACTCATGCACAAGGTGCGAGTGTGTGTATAAAATAAATAAAAACACGATGTATTCAAACATATTGCTGAAGTTCTGGAGTTTAAATGCTAATGCATGTGAGTGCATGCAACCAAAAGGCTAAAACAAAACTACTGGTAGAAGCAGTTGTATCCCAGCTTAGCTTAACTTGAGTCCTCTGAAGAAAATAAATTTTAAAAAGTTGCATGTGTGTATTCTGTACCTCGCTCCGTGAGAGGAAGGGCACGGTGATCTTTGGTAACTTGCTGCTGGACTGGACCAGCTTCTCAAACAGACCTCTGATGTGGTACTGCCCTGGACCAGGAACTCCCTGATGGGAAATGTAGAACAAAAAAACTAAGGTGCTATTACAAGCTTCAGTAAAACTGCTGCAAGAGTTTTGTGGTTGTTTCAATTAAAAGGAACAAGAAAGGTTTGAGGAGGGCATTGAGACAAGGGGAAAGGGCTGAAAGTTGCTCTGGCTTTGCTATATTGTGTACACTGAGATATAGAGAAAAAACCTGGGCATTTTGATTGTTCACTAAATGAAAAACAGCAGATAAAATGAAGCAATTGACGTAAAAAACAAACAAACTTGGAAACGGAAACAAGAACAGGAAAAATAAGCTAGTTATACACAAGTTATTTGGTTGATTCATTTTGTGAAAAAGAATGACTTGTGCAGTGACTGGAAGAAAAAGTGAGTACCGGTATAATATGAACACATTTTCATGTTTTCTCTCACAGCCAGTACAATCACACCTTGCATGGTTCCAGTGCAGGAGTTTAACAGGCTCAAGCTTGAGTCGTGATGACTTTATATTTGTAAATCAGTTTGCAATTGTAATCCCAACTTTGTCACAATGTGAAATAAATCTGCCTGAGAAATGAACTTGGTGCGAGAGCAAGAAGAATCAGTGTGAACTTAGAAAAGAGTTGTGTTTGTACAAAGAGAAGTGACAACCACAAGGAAGTAAAAGTGTATTTGTTAACATCTGGTCGCAAGTACAGAGCAGAAATATGACTGTAAAGTTTAACGTGTGACTTTAAAGAGCAAATTATGTCTGTCTTTTATCAAAGTGACCAATCAGAGGGCAGATGATGGTGTGACAGGACATCAGTCCATCACAAATATTTTGTCATGCAGATGAACACTTGTCTTGAGTGCAAATAAAACCATCTGCTTCCTAATTGTTGTGTTAGATTTGTGATCAAATGGTCACCATCCAGCCAGTCTTAGAGCCCGACCGTTATATCGGTGAGGCTGATAATTTAGGCCGATTTAGAAATTTGGGGACATGTGGGACAGATTGGTGATAATGGTCCCACTATGTGCCGATATAAGCACTTCTAATTTTCACCCCTAAAGTGCTGTGAACCAGTTGCAATTGTGCAATGTATCCAGCAGAGGGTAGATAAAGACTACTTTCAAGTCACTGCCATTTACTTAAGTTTCACTTTCATATTCGGTACAGATGACGCAGGTAGCAATCCTGTGTGTAGCAATTTTACTGAACAAAGCATGGTACATTTATTGTATCTGATCTGTAAAATTTAAAAAAAAATCAACAATAATAAATTTGCTTCAGTCTTTCAACCCACTTCTCATTAGTTATGTGCCTCTCTCAAGTTAGCAAGCTCACATTTAGATAACCTAGCATAGTATTATCTTGTAAAACTTTATCCAGAACAATAAATCTAACGTGGAGATAAAAGATATCAGTGTTAATAATGTTTTCTTTGTCATTTTCAACAAAATGCATTTTTGTCTGAAATCTTTACTTTTCTGCAAAGACAATAAAAAAAAAAACGTTGCTGCGGTCAGAGCCAATTAGACCTTCACCATACATGACTTACTGTGTAAACAATGAACAGGAAAGGGTGTTTCTTTGTTTGAGTTATATTTATGTAACATACTTGATAACTTTATGGTGAATAGTGGAGGCTAGAAATATGAATGCATGTTAAGAAGACTGTTTTTATGACCAGTGCACCTTTTGTAAACCTAGTGTGGGACTAGCAATAGCGTGGATATGATTTGCTTAGCTTTCTGGTTGCTAACAGCCACGCTACATAAACAAGCCCCTCTCCACTTGCTGTTTTCTTGAATTCTTGGGGGTGGACAAAACAAAAAAACGTTTTAGCCATTACTGTATATTGGTTGTCAGCGGTCACCTTCCCCTCCCAATATCGGAATTGGCAATAGCCAAAAGTTCCGTATCGGTCAGGCTCTAGCCAGTAATGTAAAGACAGACATCCATTTTTTTAATTTTTTATAGAAGGATTTCAGTTTTACATCTGTAAACATCCATCCATCCGTTATCTTTACTCGCTCTTTCCTTTTCATGTCACGGGGTCACTGGTGTCCATATCCAGCAGTCACTGTGCAAGAGGCAGGGGACACCCTGGACAGGTCATCAGTCCATCACAGGGCCACATACAGACAAACGAGATGAACAACCATTCACACACACCTAGCGGTAACACTAGCAAAATATGTTTTTCCTATTCCTTGTTTAGTTTGAATTCCCTTTTTACAAGTATAAATATTAGACAAAGTATTGCCTACAAATGCACAAACATGAATTACTCAGGCTTTTTATTTCCCAAGATAGTTGGGCCTGAAAGAAAACTACCAGCTCGGATTTATAAGCATGGAATCTTCATGAACCAAACTTGAGCCCATACAGCAAATCAGCCCTAGAATTACCTCTAACAGGTCTGCAGAAAGCAGCGAGGAAACAAACACTTCTGACACACTCCGATGCACATGTCCAATACAGCAACGCCAAGTCAGTTGTTTGGTCTGAGGTCAAAGCTGAAGATTGACAACGGCTCCCTTTTACTGAGACCAGACGCCATCTAAACCATGTTAGTGTACAAAGGCTTTTACTCAGAATGCATCTCTTATAGGGAAAAAAAAATCCTTTCCTAGAATATCCTTTTCAAGTCCACTTGTGTTTTCAGCTGGGTAGAATTGCTTGGCATCAAGACATATTTTCCACAGCTGATGAAACGTTATGGAGACCTGTGCATCACATTTCTTTAGGCTTTAAATACAGTAATGGACTCAAAAACAATCAAATAAGATTCTCTGCTTTTAAAATAATGCTCAAAATTAATGTCAGAGCATATATCTATCTACTTTATACGGTACTACAATTGAGTATGTAAATGTGCAGGAAAGATCTGTAGTCAAATCAACAAACTGTGAGAAACAGTCATTCCCACTATACACCAACGCACATTAACAAAAGTATTTGTCCGTATTGTTTTATATGTAAACATTTTAATGAAACAAGCTGTTTGAAAAGTCCTCTCCCTCACGACAACATATAGCAGGGAGTGCCTGATGTTTTCCTTATTCCAACACTACTTGAACGCAGTATCCTTCATAACTGTGTACAGTGTTCACAGTCAGCTGTCCTATAAATAGAGGGTTGTGTGTAAAAAAAATCCCAGTAGATCAGCAGTTTCTGAAATATCAGACCTGCCAGGCTGGCACCAACAACCACACCAAATTCAAAGTCACTTAAATCCATTTTCTACTCCATTCTAATGCTAGGTTTTAACTTCAACAAGTCATCTCCACCAAGTTGCCTAAAGGCATTTAGGCTGATTAGCTGTCTGTGTTAAAGGACTGAACAGGTATACCTAATGAAGTCACCAGTGAGTACCCTGGTGCATGCTCAATAAGCCAGGTAGAAACATAAAAAAAAAAGCTAAGTCTGGTCCTCTGGACATTCAAAAAACAAAACAAAACAATGTCCAGACTTAGCTTTTTTAGATCACCAGTGAGTGTGAAGTGAAGGAGTGGTTGATTTGAACACAGCCTTAGATTTGGAACAAGTTTCTTTGTAAAGATGTTTTCAGTTGTTTGATTCCACACATTTACCAGAGTGGTAAGTTTTACAAGTACAAGATCACAGTAAGCCCAAAAGTCCATATTATAAACTTGTATGTGCCATTTCCAGCTATGAGATGGGTAATCAAACATGTTAGACAGTGATGCCAAGTATTTTTCTTGCTCTTCTCAGGAGCTGTGCTTCTTCCCTAGTTCTAAAAATACCACTGTTTTTTCATGACAACAACAGAGTTCACAACATGATAAAAATGAACTGAGTTTGAACTTTTATTTTTTTACACAGAGAAATTTGGTGGTTTTATGTGTTTTGCATTTGTTTACAGAAATGCACAGAATGATGGTTTGCTATAGGCGTTAAGTCATCAGCCTCGTGCAGAGCTGTTCGTCTAATGAAGATATCAAACACTGTTTTAAATTCTACAGGACTTCTCAGACAGGAAATCTCAGACACAGACTGTCTGCTGATCCTAGAGGAGTAGAGGTGTTTGTCCCAAGTGTCCCCCACTGTGGGAAATGACCCATCTGGTCAGTGTTTGCACATGTAGGAGAGTCGGTGAGCTGAGTTGCCAGGTACTAATGATGATGGATGGAGGTGCCGCCACCATGTTGGAGGGAGGTGTTTAGATACCACATAGTGTACATGAAGAAAAGGGATAAACAGAGGGTGAAGTTGCTGATTCAAAGTCAAGGAATAAATTCTGCTTATTAAAACTACTTTGGTTCTTTGTGTAGCCATATTTAGTGGCAACTGGGACAAGTGCATTAAATTTTTATGAACAATATACGCTGCAGAGAAAAATAAACGTACACCTAGATTAAAGGAGAAGCACAGAGAAGATGAGAAAAGAAGAGAACAGTGGCTTTACAAAAACAACACATTCGCCTTCCCTCATCAAATCGAACCCCACATTTTTGAGACTCTGCCTCACTCGTTCTAACTCTAAAACAAGGCATCACCAGGCATTAATCTGCCAGAACAGTTGAGTTCATATGCAGGTGAGCATCTCCCCTCCACTCATCCCACCAGAAGCTGCTGGTCTGACTACAGCTAGGTTTTACTGCCCTCTATGAGCAATAAGATGAACTGACAAGTCAGTATTACAGAGAAACAATATGAAATTGTGATAAAATGGAGTTGAATAAATCCTGATGAAAATCGATCACCATATTTACTTCAATTTTGCACTCACTGTGCTCTCCTAGGGCTCACATTAAAGCTGTGGTATTTTATTCTGTTAGAAATTAAACAAAAATGTGCTTAAAACATTTAGATCTCTTCTTGTTCTTATTAGTCTAACACAGGACTTATTCTACTTGAAATAAAGAAACATGCAGTTTATATGAGTGTGATTTGTAAAACCATGTAAAAAAAATGTTCAAACTTGTGAGGATTTGTTTACAAGAAGAGAGAAGCAGTAAATAATCAAGCTACTTAATTCAGCAATGATACAAAATGACGTGGTTATGAACGTTTTCCATTTATATTACTATTTAGTACAAAAAACAAAAGTTTACAAGACAGTGGTGAGACCAGCTATGTTGTATGGTCTGGAGACAGAGACATGGAGAAAAAGGAGAAAGAACTGGAAGTGGCAGAAATGAATATGTTGAGGTTCTTCTTAGGAGTGACAAGGATGGATAAGATTAGGAATGAGATCATCAGAGGTACAGCACAGGTTGA
>JARVLU010001462.1:16739306-16755022 GCA_031762415.1 Simpsonichthys santanae
AGAGGTACAGCACAGGTTGAACAACTGGGAGATAAAGTTAGGGAGGCCAGACTGAGATGGTTTGGACATGTCCAGAGAAGTGACAGTGGGTATATTGGCAGAAGGATGCTAGTAATGCATCTGCCAGGAAAAAGACAAAGAGGAAGACCAAAGAGGAGATATATGGATGCAGTTAGAGAGGATATGAAGGTAGTTGGAGTGAGGACAGAGGATGCAGAGGTAGAGGAGGATGACTCGCTGTGGCGACCCCTGAAGAGGGTAAAGCCGAAAGAAGAAGAAGAAGAAGAAGAAGACAAAAAACAATATGACAAACTCATTTTGTGATTTGTTTTTCCTAAAAAATATTTTACGGTTTAGCTTTTGAGGCTTGTACCAACTGGTGAGGCAGAGGGATCAGGCTGGAAAGGATGTGCAGCAGGTTAGGCTTGTTAAAGATGGGAATGGTAATGTCTTAATAAGTGAGGAGAGTGTGACAAGAAGATGGAAGGAGTACTTTGAGGAGCTAATGAATGAAGAGAATGAAAGAGAAGGAAGAGTAAAGGTTTTAGAAGTTTTTGAGGGTAGGGCTGGGCCACATCATATCATTCACAATAAAACTGGTTAAAAAGAATAATTTAAAAAAAAACTTGTCTGAGAAAATCAGTTGTATCATGATATGCTAATTTCATGGCGTAAATATGTCGTCATGCAGCGGATTACGCTCACTTGGGTCATGCAGCAATATTCAAGTTGTAAAGGCGAAGGCATGAACAGAGACATCTGAGCTGCACAAAGTTTAAGAAGGGGGGGGGGGGTGTGAAACTGACATCTGAGCTGAGCACTGAGCCAGCTGTTTTCGAGCCTGTCAGCGTGAGGGAAGACGTTGCCTTTAGCTTTTTAGCTAACGTGCTGCTAAACTGGAGCTACGTCAGTGAAGACGTGCGCGGGGATGCACGCAGTTCGGTTCGGTAGACTGTGAGCTCGGTTCTGTTGACACGGAGAGGCAAAACTGACTATGCATCGAGCACCGATGTATGGTCAAGTCAGACCGCAGAGCCTGACCTGAGTCTGACTGTGCAATATATTAACAGCAACTAGGAACGGTGCAGCTCAACCCTCGAGACCAGCTACTTTCCTCAGGATCAGGAAATTGGCTGATGCTATGCTCTGACCAGCAATCCTTTCAGGCAGCATTTCATTTGTTTTCTGCATTTGTCACAAGTGTTGAAAGTTATAGTTCATTTAAAGGCAATATATTTGTGTTGTATGTTACATTTATGCTCAAGACATCTTAAGCTTTCATTTTATTTAGTTTTTTTGGGGAACCGCACCTGCAATTTAGTTTTTGTGGTGGATTTTGTTGCTTTTTCAGTCTAAATAACAGAAGGATCATTTTTATTTTTATACTTTGAGACTGAGTACTTTTAAATAAATAGCAGTAAAATGAACCCTTGTTGTTTTTTTTTATATATTTATATATAATACTGCCAAGCAACATGTTAAGTTAATTTTGTCAAATGATTAACTATCATTTCTGTTTTGTTTTTTGTTATATCACAAAATGCACCATTATCATCAGAATGCTCTGAAATATCACATTACAGGTATGTTTGAGAAATATCGCCCCCTTATTTGAGGGTACTTGCTACTTTTGTAATTAGACACAAAAAAATGTAAATCTGTGGCAACACCTGAAGAGAGAACAGCCGAAAGAAGAAGAAAAAACATTATTAGTTAATCCTAAACAAGATCAATAAATTATTAATGTGGCAGGCTAATCACAAATATCTGCTCTGGCTGACTGTTAATACTGCTAATCTTACTGAAGTTATTTAGTTACCACTTATTGCAGCCACAGTTCAGCAAGATTATTATTCTTTTTGCTCATACTTGCCTTCTTCTCCTCCTGCTGGGCCAGCAGTTCATGGTACCGAGGGATGATAAGCTCGGCTCTGCCTTTGGGCTTCTTTTGAACATTCACATCCTCACAGTGCATTTCTGGGACTCTGTGGCAGAAAAAAGAAGTTAAAAAAAAATCTAAGACACAAAGCAAACAAATAAAATCAAAGCAAAAAAAAAAAAAAAAAGATTTTCAAAACCTAAATAACTGCAGCGGAAGAATGTAGGACTGGAAGAGAGAAGATATTTGGAACAAGAGATGTGTAATAAAAAATGAGATAGAACAAACAAACAAAAAATGACAAATGGGAGCAGAGAACCAGAGAAAAGAAGGATTAAACTTGACAAAAGAGAAGCAGTCCATCTTGATTAATAAAACAACTATACCAGCAGTAAAAAATAAAATAAATAAAAAATGCTTCATTTTAACCCAGTTTTAAATAAGTCTCATGCTCAGATTTGCCCACATAGACGGCTCAGAACAGCAGCATCAAAACTCTTCAGTGGAAAACTGCTCTGAGAAGCTAACTCATCTGAGTTCTGTACAAAACTGTCTGCAACACAAGGAGCATTTCAATACACAGACATGAGTGAATCGATGTATACCTTCTAAACATGAGCAAAAATCCCACTTAATTATCAACTAATCCTGGAAATAAACATAAACCAGTTAGTTAAAAGATATATGAAAGGAGACTGACTTCCTGAAAACACCTAATGAAAATTTAAAAATGTCCAAGTTGAAGATTTTGTCACAGTCATCAGAGTTTCTTGACCACAACCTTCGTGGGAGGACTTTAAAAGAGCAATGCTTTAAAGAATTTTTTTAAGCTTTTTGCAAGAGAAATGGACAAACAACCTCCAAAACAAGAAACAAAAAGGCTCTTAAAAGCTGTGATATTTGCCAAAGTGGCATAACTAAACTCTAGTCAAAAAATAAAAAAAATAATACACATTGACTTTGGACCTTTTCTCCCTTTTTTTTCATGAAAGTTTTAAAGTATAAAAGACAGAAGCCAAACTGTGATCTTATCTTTGTTTCTTCTTAAGAAATCAGGTCACCTTTTGCTCTTTTATTCATCTAAAAGAAAAGAACTTCTGAGTGACCCAACTTTTATCTGCCGCTGTAAAAAGTGACAATGTGCACAAATTCACAACAGGTTTATAATTGTATGAACATTGGAACTGAATGTGTGCCCAACTACACACAATCGTGCACAGAAACCCCATCCAATCATGACCTCACACAACTATATGTGAAAAATGGCACATCATGGTGAGGTCGTAGCAGCTAACAGCTTCTCAGTGCAGCAAACAGCTACAACAATCTGAGACATGACACCCTGGAGAATAATTAGCTAAATATCTGAATTTAAGAATTATAATGATAGATATTTGTTTAGCAAAATACTAAAAATAGCTGTTAACCCATCCTGCATTTGTCTAAGTATAAGAGCAAATAAAGTACACTCTACTGTATTTATTTTCAGAATTAAAAGGGTAATAGTTCAGGTCTTCTGAAGCAGGAAGTATTTGCATCAAATCCTGTGGTTATTTGACAGAACAAACAGCCACAGCAGCTGTAGCAATTCTTGTGCAGTGTGGGACACTTCCTGCAAGAATATCATCATACTTTTGCCTGAATAGTATACAGTACTTTGTAGAATAATCTGTACTACACCTTCTGAACTATTCTAAAATACTTAAGAGCGGAGTGGTTTTAAAATGGTAGTGAGAATAGTTGTAAGCTCATTTGTGCAGTAAGAATTGTACTTTATTTATCCAAACTGAGGTAAAGAGCTATCTACAACAGGTAAGATATTACTTGTTCATAGTCTTCCCTCAGAACCTGACCATAAAAGATCAGAACTGAAAATTCTGCAATACAAGTATCTTCAAAAAGTTTAAATGGAACCAACCTTAAAAGCATAAATGGCAAATTGCTCATCATACTCACATCTCAGGGAAATAATGTCCTGGACCTGGTCCTGTCTCTGCTCTCACATCAGTTCTTCCTGTTTTGTTGCCGAACTGAACCCCTTTATAGTTTGAGAAAATCATCTCTGTCTGCAGATGGAAAAGAGAAGAGGACAAGAAGATAATTGAACAATCAAAGAATCGGAGAAGAGAAGCAACTCATTCACACTTATCTGTTTTTCTTTGTTCTTTCCAGTTCAGCTCAAGAAGCTGGGGCTAAATGAAATGTGAAGTTCAGCCAAATGCCACAGCAGATCAGAGATCTAGCTGAGACCCTCTGTGCTGGTATATCTCTGAGTTTTACAGTCTGTTTCCTCTGCCTCCAGCCTCTGAGATAGGAACAGTCCATTTCAAGCCTAACAGCTGAAAGAAGCTACTCTGGAAATGAGCTGGCCAGCTGTCACCAAACACATCTTAAGAGATAGCACATATGAGAGTCTCTCTCAGCTATAGTGGCCAGACATCAGCTGGTGGTATGCCATCCTCTTTCTGACTGAATTTTATGTCTTTATCTCAACTGCAGTTTTCAGTCTCTCTCCCCTGACCCAGCTATCTGGGCATTTTGGATGAAGAAGGTAGTAGAGGGTTAGCAAAACACCTTGAAATGTTTCTCAATCCACATGGCATCTGTCTTCTTCCTTGACTCCAGGTTTTTGTTTCTGTAAGCCTCAAATTGACATTTAAGGGGGGAAGGAGTTGAGGATGTTGAGAAGTTTTAAAGTTTAAAGAGAATCATAACAGTTCAACATCACAAGCAGACACACATGATGTAATGGTGCCAGAGACTGCACCAAGCTAAAAGGCAGAAAAGGCCTGCTTATTAAAGGAAGACGTTTCACAAGTGAAACAAAAACACAGCCAGCGTGTCGGAAAATGAACATTTTATTCTGCTAAGAGTTCTGCTGACACTTCTAGTTTATCACCCACCCTGTGTGCGTGTATTTGACTATCTGTGTTAACTGGTAATTAATGGAAATTTCACATTTTTTGAAGTGGGGGTCTGTAAAAAGGTTATGAACAATTAATATCTTACCTGTTGCAGATATCTCTTTGAACCACCTCACTTTGGAAAACTGGAGTTTAGTCCTAATCAGACTAATGAACGAGGCCAAGTGTTTTATAAGACTCACATCGACATTGGTTTGGCAATTATTTGATTATTCCAGCAGAAAATATTCTGACTTTCTGCTGGAAGTGCATACTGCATCAAGTGTTAGAGCTAGCTGCTACCGCTGTGATTTAGGCTTGCAAATAAAAACAAAATTATTTGTAAATAACTAACACAAACTCAACAAAAATCTAAAAGTTTGTGAAATGGTGTTTGCACATATCAGATTTTTTTAATTGTTTTTTTATGATGTCAGCAATTCACTTTGTTCTTAACCTTGCAAGGACTAGCCATTAGCTCATTAATCTGGTCAGAATTAGTCCCCATTTCACTAAATCGAGCTCGTCCAAACAGCTATCACATAATTGTTATTGTTCATAAACTTTCCACAGATAACCATCAAAAGGTCTGAACTATAGCTTTAAGCCTGTTCGCTACAATTTGAGTATCAGTCATTATTATTATTGAAACATAATTGTTTTATTAATGATGTCATGTAAGTTTTGCTGGGCGATTAACTGGCTCAGAAATTATTGCAATAAACGATAATGTTGTTTGAAATTTGACAATAATTAGTCATTACTTTCAAATTTAAGAAGAAATTCTAGTTAATTTGTTGTGTGTAGTATGTTTCTTTGACCACTAGATGGCAGCATAAGACTTTTTGAACCAAAGGATGGATAGTGAGGGAGCGAGCATCGTGTCTCTTTAAAAAAAATGAGAGGGAGGCCCCTTGACGTGACATGGGCTGTCTCTCTTTCCCTGTTTTTGGTTCACAAAATGGCGACTGCTCGGTGTGGTCTGAGCTCTTTAGCATAGCATTGTCACACAAAGCTTTTAATTGAAAAAAAAAATCTGTAAACAAGTTCTCAGCTTCTTTTTGGAGAGTAAAACAACTTTTTGGATGAAGGTACGAGTATCAACTGTGAATTTTGGAGCTTCAACAAGATGGAGGTTTTCTCCCCGAGGTCGGCCTGTTAGCTTAGCTCGTAGCTTAGCTTCTCAGCTTAGCTGCTTTTAACAACCCAAAAATGCAATTTTGGATGGTTAAAATGGATTTTAAAGAAAAAAGAGAAACAAAAAAGGGAGGGATCAGTGAAGAGCACCGGAGTTGAGCCTTTTCTCAGCCAGTGTCTTCAGAAGAAAGAGACACGAAACAATAAAGCCGATAAATGAAAATGAGGTTGGTAATTTTCATTTAGCATGCGATTAATTGATTTATTGTTTATTGCGACAGGCCTACACTCAACTACAAGTTTAAAGTCAGCAGCTAAAAAGATCCAAATGTTTGTGTGTTGCTCAGTAACAACCAGACAGAAAACAAACTTACGTCCCGTTTAATGTCTTATCATTCAAAGGTTGTCCCGGCTACTTTGAAGATACTTCCTCAGACAACCACTTAAATCCGCCTCTCCACACTTTTGAACTCGGTCAGAGCATGGAATGGGGGGGTGAGTTTAAAAGAGAAAGAGCGTGTCAGACGAATGAACAAAGGGAAGGAGACAGATGGAAGCAAAGGTTGAGCTTTCAAAGGGAGAGCAACAGAAGTTCAGATAAAAAGTGAAAGAAAGAGAGCGAGCCGTGAATGGATGCACCGCTGATGGCCCAAAATCTCTGCACGCCTTTGTGCCCTCGCTGGTGTGCTGATACAACCTCGGCCAACACTCAAGGACGCTGTTGACTTCCTCCAGTCATTAACAGATGAAAAATCACTTAATTGAGAGCCAGACTAGCAGGCGTGTGCATTATTTTAAGTGAATATTGTAATAAAGCTTGAAGAATAATTACTAATGGCTCTTTGTTGGCATGGAAAATAGATGAACATGGGTGTACTGCAGCTTCTTTTTTTTTTTTTTTAAAGTGGAGCTGCATTCAATAGCTATGGAAATGGGTTTGAGGCCAAGTGAATGAGGTGATGTGGAAGTTTGGTGGTGCATTAGATCTCCCTAACACTAATGGACCCTCGCCTCGCCTCGTGCCAGAGTAAGCACACTCAGACACACACTCTTACAGATAAATGAAAGCACAAGTGGGCATAAATAAGAGTTTTGCACACTGATGGATGAAGGTTCGACCTTTAACAGGATTGTGCATGCATGTGAATCTGCCCTTACCACTGGTGGATTGTAGTAAGCTGGCCCCAGGGTTGTGTCCCTGGGAGGGGGCTCCTGCTTGCGGAGCACACCCTGGGCATCCTCCTCGTAGCCCAAGGCCTGGCCCGGGGAAGGAATGGATGGGATGTACAGGTACGGCTGGCGAACTAGCTGGAGACTTTTACCCTGCAGCCAGAGGGAAAAAAAGGCAGGGGGGAAGCAGGGAGAGTGAGTTAAAAAGTCTGGGTTACTAATGGAAAGAAATGCCCTGGCTTAAAAAGGAGCTGTGCAGTGCCTAAGGCCAGAATAGTTTGAGACTAAGGAGGCACAGAGGGGGATAGAAAAGAACTGTGAAAAGAAGAAAATATAAAAACAAACTAGAAGAGAAGAAAACAGACAACAGGAATTATATTTACTACGAGAAAATCAACAAGATCTCAGTAAAAATGCAAAGAAACTAACTTTTTGTACAGAAAGGAATGTGGGCCTAAATGTTTTTTATTATTATTTAACAAAATAATAAGAAAAAAATGTTCAACTTATTGTCTGATTTTCGTTTTATTTGAAAGAAGGTGATGGCCACCAGTTCGTTAAAGCGAAGCCAGTGTGAGTCTTGAGGTGCAGTACCACTAACAGCCACGAGGAGCAGCAGACTCCCTTTTAAGGTCTCATCCAAGAAAACAAGATGTAAAAATGGCCGTTTCCTCTGCAGCACACTGACAATGGTAGATGAAACTTAGTGATTGATTATGTTTTGATATTAATATGAAAAATATTATCATGAATGAATTCAATATCAAGAACTGCCTAATTGTGGTGACTATTTGTAGAAGATTTGTTACTATTTATACACATAAGACTTCTCACAAAACTGCTCTGCAAAACGTCCACAAAGACCAACACGGCTTTATTTTTCCTCTGACTGTTCATGAATCAATCCGACCACAACTTGCACAGATGTGAGCTTCCAGGAGTAAAACAAGCATTTTAATTTCAAAACACAAAATTAACTCTGTTTAGCGATTGTCTTCAAGGTAAATCTTTTTTCTTTTTTTTTTCCTCTCTCTAAGTAAATGCAAAGTTACTGTGTGTCATCATCATCAATTTTCTTTTTGGTAACAAGTTTGTTTATTGTTGTTTAGACTAAACTCTTACAGCAGGGGATTGTAAAGCACAGTCCTCACTTTACCAAATGTGTGAAAGTGTATTGTCTCACTTGCAGCTCTTTAAGTTTTACTACACCTGAAACTACTCAACTTGTAAATTTATAGAAGACGCAAGTGCAGCACATGTGTAAAAAAAAAAAAGTTTAAGATTAATTATCACCTTTTTTGTCTGTTTCACAGGACAATCATCTGGCTGTTACTTTTATGGGCACAAATTCCAGTCATATATATGTTTATGCTTGTAAATTAGAATGTTTGAGAATTATATCTTTGTGCATCCATATATACAGAGTAAGAATTTATGTGTGTGTAAAAACAGTATTTGTAAAAAATAGACGTTACTTTTTTTTTTGGTTAAGGTCTGTTTGCAGATGCAAAGCAAAAAAAACAATGTGAAACTCTGTGTTCAGGTTCCTTAACTTGTGTGTGACTTTCAACTTGCAAGTACAAATTCTGTCACGATGTATTATGCTCTCAGCTGATTGATCAATGTCATATCAATCAGAAATGTAACAATCCAGTCAGAGAACAGATGGTTGAGCTGTCAGGGTGGTGCTTTACTGAGCAGCAGTCCTGAAGATGGAGGACGGCACCAACACTTCTGAAGCTTAGGTAGGCATTAGTAAGAACAAAAACAGAATCATTGTCCAGATATATATTTTTGATCATCTCAGTTGTTATGTGACTGGAATGTGTGCCCATATCTTTGTTAACTCCTAATAAAGAGAAGAAAATAAACAGCCTGCAGGATAGTCACCACCTGATGCAGCTTTAATGTGTTTGGTCAAAAACAACCACATAAATGATCAAATGGATGCCAGAACACACGAAAACAAAATGCATTTTGTGAAAAGTCGGTCACATAAGAGTTAGTTTAATGAGCACACACAGGGATCAGTGACAATGAAGCCCAAGTTTGTTCCTGTCCAGTGAAGGAAGTGAAACATGATTTGACTCATCTGCCCTCTGTTGGCAGCTTGAATCAATCTCACAAGCTTTATAAGCCTCAGACATCCAGAAGTACTTTATAAATAAATAAAAACTTACACTGTAACATGCACAACTGACATAGTACATTCACAAAAAATAAATCTAGAGCAACAAAAATAATAAGATTTATTTTCACCCATGTGCGTACCACTTTTCTGCCGTGCTGTCCTGCGTTAGCTGCAGTGGCCCTGGGTGTGCATCCTGAGGCCGGCAGCACATTGTAGGCCCCGGGGCCGGGAACTTCTGATGTGACTTCTTCAAAACGCTTGCAGGCGCTCTGCAGACTGCAGCCGCCATGGGCGTGGAGCTGAACAGATGAAAGTTTGGCGTTAAAAAAAAAATGATCAAACAAATGAGCAATCTTAAAACATTTGCTGTGTACAGCTAAGTTTATTAAATGGCTTATAAAACTATATTCAAATGTTGTTGTTTTTAACTGTCCTAGTCTTCTAGGACAGGGGATTTGAGAGGACATGAAGGAGAAACAAACACAACAAACAGAATGGCAGGTGTGTTTTCTATTGTAGGAAAGACAAAAAAAATACATGTCAGGGGAATTTAGGTAAAGGTTATGGATGTTTATCACCAACTAATGTTAAATTAATATTGAACCATGTGTGTGAAGTGTATGAGGTCAGAGTACTTGCACAGAGAGGAGCTGATTTGTGAGAAGCACTATAAAAACACTTCCTGCCTCACTGTCCGGCGCAGATTCTCACAGACGAGACACTAAGCATGTAACTGTACATCTGTGAAAGCCTTCTCGTGACCGTCTACCCTTGCAAGTAAAGACTGGTTAAAAATCTTCTTGTGTCCTCAGAGTGGCTTATGAAAGGATTTTTATTCATCCAACACATTTTAAAGGAGAAAACAATTACAAATACAAACAGGTAGAGCAAGTAAAGACAGCAGCAGAGTGAGTGACTGGTCAATTTGTCCTCCAGCAGTCTAAACCTACAGCAGCATAACTAAGGGACAGCTCAGGAAACCCAAGCAGACTCTTAACTATGGGATTTATCAAAAAGTTTCCTAGGTGTAATGGGTATGAATGTCAACTAAAACATTATTAAGAATATTCTATCTTATGGGATGTTATTAACAAGAAATGAAAAATATATTTGCTAAATTATTTAGTGTAAAACAAAAATAAATAAAGCAGATCACCTTCTGTGACACTCAAGTAGAGAGTGTTCAGACTATACTGGTAAATTAAGTGGTTTCTTCAGTACCTTGACAGGCCGTGGATCATAATGTCCAGGTCCTGGTACTTGATCCTTGGCTTCACTAAATACTGACGACCTGGAGCTCATGGACAAGAATGGAGCATATCCATCTGCAACAAAAAACACAAGAGAAAAAAGGTGCTCATAGTGGTGATTGCGGGGTGACGGATTAGTCTAAAATAATATTGTAATATGTTTAACATGCAGATAGATAAAATAAAAGAAGTTTAACTTTGTTTGCAATCATCATAAATGACTAATGGACTTATCCAACCTGCCGCTCTGTACCGCTGTGGGCTGACGTCATACGATCCGGGTCCAACTTTGGCTGGAGTTCCACTTGTTGCCACAAACGTTACTCTTGGAGCTCGTTGATACATTTTCCACTCACCCAGGACACCTGTCGTTTTAGTAAACTACATTTATACAAAACAGACACACTGTTTTGTTCAATCTGGCCGCTCTCCTCTCCGAAGCACTTTTTAGCTTGCAGTGTCCTTGGTTACAGGTGTTAAACAGGTGTTACGCCAAATTCTGTGACCTATCATATTCTGTTAGAAAGTTGACACCAGTGATCTTTTAAACTGTAAACAAAGTGACTAAAATCCATAAAAGGCACACAGGTGTTTTATTTATTACCACAAAAATTAGAAATAAGGGTTAGCTTAGATGCATATGGTTTTGTTTACCATTTATTTAGTTTGAGTTGCTAGTGACAACACAGTGATGTAGCTAGCTGCTTTATGCTAACAGATAAATAAAGAAATACAGATCAACTAGATGGTTTGAGTAAGTTGATTTTATGACAAGTTCCATCCATTTTCTTCCGCTTGTCCAGGATCGGGTCGCAAGGGAGAAAACTGTAAAATTGCCTGACTTCATCAGAGGCTAACGCTAGTTAGCAACGGTTACTTCTTACACATAGAACAAAATACAATACATGCCAGTAAAACATTGTCCTGAATTTACAAACACTTCTAACAATGTTACATATCTCATGCTTGTGCATTTAACCCACCTGTGAAAACAGAAATCAATTTCTTGAGTAGTGGCTTCACGTGCTGATTTAACAACTGTGCAGCTCGCGCTTGAACTGAGCTGCTGCTTGATTGTTCTGCATTTGGGAAGTCAGTCTCTTTCTTATGCGCCACTACTGCCCTCTGCTGGCGCAAGTTGGAATAGCACCAGAAATTACTGTTCAATAAAATGTGAAATTTCGTACATAATTTAAGTCCATCTCATGTACCACATGGGATGTGAATGACAATAAACTTGACTTGAACTTGACTTGCAATTGAAAAGTTGTGAGGGGGTTTCTTTTAACAGTCAAATCATCCTGGGTGCCACATTGACATGGTTCAAGCCAGCCTAAGGAAACCATCAGTCTAAACAATCGATCATATCAATCAATTGTTATAGACCTGAAGTCCGCTTTCTACTCATCAAACCAGCCTGAGACCTGGCCAAAATGGTTAAAAAAAAAGTCCTGATGTAAAGCTCAGTCATCCAGGTAGATAAAACAAACAAAAAGTTAAATCATGTCATCTGGACAAATTCTGGTAGAGATGGCTCAATCTGTTTGAGTTAGGTTAGGCACTTGCTTCTTTGAAATTTAGTGACTAAAAATGTGGTCAACCATTTGGTTGACCAGGCAGTTATATTCTAATCATGATGAGAACCCAGGGGGAAACTGCCATCAAGGTGGTAAGAGTTGTTGTTTTGTTTTTTGGGGTGTTTTTTTTCCTGGAACATGTTATCATATCTCATAGGATTCTGTTTAATTGTTGCTCTTTGATGCTGGCAGACCCTTAATGTAACTTGGGTGACCTAAAACTACTGTAGCACCAAGTCCATATTAATTGGGCAAAGAAGATATTGTTGGTTTGTTATGAATACAGTCATTTACACTATATTTTTTTTCTCACAATCACACGTGAGTCTCTCTCTGCCCTAGCCTAAAAGAAGAAGTCTGTTTTGAATCCTGCTGACTAGAGTCAAGACTTTCATCCAGTGCTGTGTGCTTATGTGCCATTTTTCATTTTTAAGTCTTTGACATTTTTTTCTACCAATTAAATAGTACTAAATATGCCACAGTTTTCTCATTTAGAGGAAATAAACACTAGGCTGGATCTCTGTCGATTACAGTTATACAGTACTCTATATAGTTTTTCAAAAAACAAACGGATTCCAGCATTTTTAAAATAAAAAGTTAATTGGAAAAACAGTACCACTGTTTGACCAGAAGATGGCGGTAGTAAACTTTAGATGACCTTAACCTACTTCGAATTCACGCGAAAGCAACTGGTAGCTTTACTGACAATAGGAAAAGTAAACAACGCAATACAACTTTTTCTCAAAGCGCATCCTGTAACCTCACAATTGGTAATAATTTCACGGTGTCGTCCTAATGCGTGGAGAAATATGTTGGCCATTCTAAAAGGACATTTGAACACGTTTTTTAAAAATCTATAATTTGAATTAGCAATGGTTGTTTATTGGTTTATAATACTCCCATGTTTACAGCTTACTGCCTCTGTTTAGATACTGTTTTACAAAATATGATCTTTATAAGACTGAGTGGCCATTTAACTGGAATTTGGCCCAAAAAAAGATAAAAAATTATTTCGTTCTAGCATGAAGCTTCACGGTTTAGACGTAAAGTTTGTGTTTCCGTGATGTCCCTGAATGTAACACGTACTAACACCATCATCATAGCATCTCTCATCTTCTTGCTAGGTTGAGCATCAAGCTGCTGCTTTACTACAAACCTTTTGATACACGCTTGAGCTCAATATCCCGGGGTATTTGTAACCATGAAAGGAATCCGGTTTTTCTTGATTTTTATGGTGCTTTCCGCTTCTTTGCTCTGCGCTGACGCGGGAAGGAGCGGCAGGACCAGCAGCAACCAAAACAGCTTCCGACGGGCAGCTAACGGCTTCTACCAGGCTCTGAGCAGCGTGTTCGGAGAGGACAACATCAGGGGGCTGTACAAGGTGAGAGGACGGCACTAAATGTCCAGGGCGCCGACTGCCTTGTTCAGAGCTAACCCGCGGTTTGTGGTTTGAAGCATAGCGAACAGGAAAGAAGCGTGCCCGGGGCCTAGCCAAACGCCTAGGATGCCATTTTGAATTATTCAGCCCTAATTTTAAGATTTAAGTCTGTGAAATGAACTTGTTCCATGTTATCAAGCTGTTCGTGTTAGAGCTGCATTTCCTGCTGCAATGTGAAACTGTTTTAAAGTCACTTCCTGCTTTTAGCCGCCAAAAAATACAAATATAAACTGTGGCATCTGTATCATACATCGTCACCGAGAAATTTGGAAATATCCTCATTTACATTATCAACATTTATTATCATTTATATTCTCAGCCTTTAAAATGTTTTATTTATTATAAATAAAAGTCCAGTATCTCTCAGGCTGTATATACTTCCTGAAGCTTCCTGAAAATATGGTCAGCTCATTTGTAAAAGTAGCAAGGCTCTTTACAAGTTAATACTTTACAGTAAAGGCATTAGGATAAAATAAATACTAGCATTGCACATAATAACTTAGTTTTAAAAAAATCTGCTGCATCAATGCACAAGTATTAGTTTGCAGATTTTGAACAGTTTTGCTTGTAATTCATTCAACCTTTTATTTATACAGGTTGGTCCTATTGAGCCTCAGGGACTCATTTACAAGTGAGACCTGATTTTAACAAAGAGTGATGACAACACAAAGACAATAATAGATACAGTAATCATAAAGGATGCATACAATATCAACAATATTATATGTATTGTACTCAATACAATACTGTATATCCATAATATGAACCAAATACAGTATAGTTTCTTTGTTTTTTTTTGTTTTTTTTTTTTTCATATGAGGGGTTTAATTCACAGTAAAGCAGACAATACATCTTAGCCAGACACTGTTCATTTTTGAATAGGCATCTAATTACCAATTGTGTTAAAGATATATTAAAGTACATAATTTCTCTGTAGGTAAAACTTGGAAAGTATGAAATTTAAAGACAATATTTCAGTTTAAAGAGGTGGGTACAGGATAGGATGCTAAATATCCAGTAAGAAGTTGTGGGATAAAACAGGAGGCTTTTTGTCTGTTAATTAAAGTACAGTGATTTATTATTATTATTATTATTATTATTATTATTATTATTATTATTATTATTACTACGGTAATCAGATGTATCTACTAGCATCACAAGAGTTACAGATATACATTTTAAGAAAGGTTGAGTCAAGTTCAAGTTAGCAAAAAATAGTTTTTACAAAGACTTCTTTCAACTTTCACTCAGTAAGAGTGTCATTTATTAGCCTATGTCATGTTAAAAATAAAAAATACTTGTACAAACACTTTAGTGAGTCTGAACAAGAATCAAAAGTGGTTTCTAGAAGATTTGGTTGATTTAGACTCTGAGATACGAACTGCTCAACATTATATTTATTGATTAATTGATGTTTGGTACTTTTCAGAGGGAAAAAAATCAGAAGCTTCATGATGAAACATGAACATGGAAAAGTCCTGTTCGGACAAACTGAAACTTGTGAAGTTTTTGGTTGGTTTTTATTATTACTTCATGGTTTTCACAGCTTACGTAGCTACTTTTCAGCAGGATAGAAGATGATGCACTGACCAAAGTCAAGTTCCACCTCATGCACCACGAAGGGCTGGGCGATATATCGATATTTATATTTTTTTTAAATCAATATATTTTAATTTGCGTTGCGAAATGAGACTATCGATATAAAATGATTATAGTTTTATACTCTACCTAGTTAATAAATCTGACAGTTCCTCCCAGTCACCTTAATGCCACCCCTCCTTCTTTTCCCTCACTGAGAACAAACCTGCCCCTCCCACGCTGCTTGCAGCACCTGAAGATATTTGAATTACAAAGCTGAGCTTAGAAATGCAGATATCTTTGTTGACTCACAGTGGGAGAGAACTACAGTAATAGGTGTTAAAAAGTTTACGGTGAGAGAAAAAAAACTGAGCTCTGCACTTTCAGAGTCAGAATCAAACCTTTGTTAATAAAGGTTATTAAAAGTTGAATGAATATACTTCATTAGAATCAGACTTCAGATTTATTAATACAGGTAGTCCCCGAGTTACGAGCGAGTTCCGTTCCTACCGTTGTAACCCAATTTTGCCGTAAGTCGGAGCGCTACCCACATGGCGGCCGTAACTCCGGATTTTCGCCGTAAGTCGGAAAAAGAACGGTAAACGTCGTTTTAAACACGTTTTTTTTTTTCAATGTAACACAACAACAGCGTA
>JARVLU010001462.1:16796515-16809042 GCA_031762415.1 Simpsonichthys santanae
CTCTAGCTAAAAGCTAAAGGTGCCTCTTCCCTCATGATGAATGCCCCCCACCTCCTCGTTGGTACAAGCTGCGCTCAGACATGTTTCCGTCCCCCAACAACAAAAATCATGGATGAGATGAGCACCCCGCCATGGCAAATGAACTAGGGGAAACACTGAGATGTAATCATCAAGTGTACATCTACAACTCTTAGACTTTTACAGTCAATATGATTCAAAATGGCTCCCACAGATGGTTGACCTTTAAAGAACACAGTGATTGTAACAACTCAAACATATTTTGCAGACAATGAGCAAAACTTGATGTGGTCATAGCTGAGAGTTATTCAAAACAATTAGTTACATTTGGGCCTAAAAAATCTGACCCGGTCTGAACCCGTATCATTTTTTCCAAGCCCGACCCGAAACCGACCAATTAACTGAAATTACAGGCCCAAACTCGGGAAAAATCTCTACATTTTTTTCACTTTTTTATTAAGCTTTTACTGCTTTTGTAAGCAAATCAGTTTGACATGATTTAAAAACATATTTCAAAGAAAGGAAGATATAAGTTTTCTTTTTTATTAATAAGAGTCAGTGGATTATTATACGATAGTTATTGTAGTTATTTAACGGTCAGCGGACGCACACAGCTGATGATCCAAATTCAGTTGTCGACCCGGGCCCAGGTTAGAAATGACAGCTCTACAACACATACATCAACAGATCTTACAATACTGCATGACACTGTGCAAAATATAATTTAAATGGTTTGACAAAAATGATTCCATCCTTTAACATAAAATGATTCTAGTTTAAATGTCTGGCCTGAAGGTCGGCAGGCGATATGAATTCCGTCAAGGAATGCTAGGCTTTTATTTTATGTTGAATTATGATTAGATGTAAAATTCATATTTGACAGAAGTTGACATTTGTTAGTCATATATGCTGCACGTGAAACATCTTCAGCGTTCAGGCACATGTTGATCTGTATGCGACACACGAGGCTCTAAAAGGCAAAACTTTCCTCGTCAGAACCTTAAAACCCCTGGTGGATTTTGGACTTCATATTTTAGCTGCACACTGAGCCTTGGGCTGAAAAGCAAGTTCAGGATACAAAATAAACGAGCTAATGTCATAATTAGGTCAACACAGCCTTTGTGGTGATTTTATTCTTTGCTTGTTTTTGAAGGTTTTCAGTTCTGTTCATTTTGTGTTGGGGAAATAAATGCAGGTCTTGGGCTGAACATTAAAGTGGTTCCTGTGGGTATTTTTCCATCAGGGGAACGCCAACATTGTTCGAGAGGTGGACATAGAAAAGATCGGCATGTTTGAGAACCCTTACATAGATGCAATCAAGAGCTTGTGGAATGACCCGGGCATCCAGGAGTGCTACGATCGAAGGCGGGAGTACCAGCTCTCAGACTCTACGAAATAGTGAGAATGAAAGAAAATAACGCCTCAAACACAATAATCTGATCTTTAATTATGACGACTGATGTTGGAATGCTTTTGTTCGCTGCCTCTTTAGTTACCTGAACGCACTGGACCGGATCGCCGAGCCGTCCTATCTTCCTACGCAGCAGGATGTGTTGAGGGTTCGAGTCCCGACCACGGGCATTATTGAATATCCATTTGATCTGCAGAGCGTCATATTCAGGTGAGATCAGACCTTTACTGAGAAACGAATGGTAAAATACTGTTTTTGTCAAACATTTCCAGTTTGTCACTACTTTGTGAAGTTCTCTGCTCATCCTCTGAAGTTCAGCAAATACTAAAATCATTTTAGCCTCACTTTATATATATAATTACAGATCTGTTAGACTCAACTTGATGCTTTTTAATCCCATTAATGCTGTGCATGGTCATTCATTTAAATCTGTCTGAGCCTGTTATATCCCTAATAATGTCCTGAAGTTTAGACTCAGAAGTGGTCCATATCAGAATGAAGGGTCCAGCATACTCCATTCAACGCCAACAGTCGACTCAGAGTCACGTGGTTGCGGGACGTTCATTTTCTCTCACACCTTTCATAGTTCACGAGACGCAGACTTCTTCTGTAAAACCCCTCCTGCTGCAGTATACGTCACTGCTTGGGTTTCTTCCCACCAGAGTCTCCACGCCGTCCCTGCATCTGCCGTTTGGCCACAAATCTGTCCTGAAGAAAGCGCCGCACTTTTCAGCAGACGGACTCCTCCATACACAATGTCTGCACGATCTCCATCCAGGAGTTATTTGGCCATTTGACTAATTTAGTGTGTTTGAAGTTGTGCAGCTGAATGGTCGAGCACATTTCCACATTGACAAACACACCCACAAACTTCTGACCAATCACACAATACTTGGTGCACACGCCTGTGAGAACAAGTTCGAGCCAGGCCTGGTGTTGAGAAAGGGGCAGGCAAAGCAACTCTTGAGAATAAAATTATGTGACTTTTGTCACAACTACATCAATTAGAGCTGATTTTGCTGCTTTGGATGGATGCAGAGCCCTTAAGAGCTCACAGTGACTGGATTCTGTTGGCAGGATGGTGGACGTTGGAGGTCAGAGGTCAGAGAGGAGGAAGTGGATTCACTGCTTTGAGAACGTCACGTCCATCATGTTCCTGGTGGCACTCAGCGAGTATGACCAAGTTTTGGTGGAATCAGATAATGAGGTGATTTGATTTTTGTTAAACTCAACATCATTGTTTCAGTTTTGACATTTTTAAGAGTTTTAACTGCTGTTGTTTCATGTGAGGCAGAAGACTCTAGAGATTGAAACCTTTTCCTTACTTAAAACAATGGAAGTTGAATTCTTATCCCACTTGGATGTGCACCACCTCTTTTCCCACCAGAATGCATTTGTAAATAATCAACCAGCTGTTCTGAATGCTGCTTCAGGCCACATCTGCTCCTTAAACAGATCCAGCATCTGTGTCAGTTCGATGTGGACATGTTAATGAGCAGATGTCCTTCAATGTGCATGTTGTGGTTTCATCCCCATGTTTGTTATTTTATTGCTGCACACGCTAAGAAAACTGACCAACCATTTGTCCTCTGCTCTGGTTTTAAAAGCTTTAATACATTTATTCGGAAACATGCAGTTTAGTTGCATCTAAGGCTTCAGAACAGGTTTTTTTCAGTTAAACTCTTGAATGGAGAGCGTGGGAGATATTGATGACATGGCTGCACTTCTCTCCTTCCATCCCCACTGCTCTTCCTCTGGTGTGGTGAAGCGTTTATTAAAATCTCCCTTAATGAGTTTCAAACACTGTGATGTAATTAAATCAGTAGCCACCTCTGTCATTCTGTTTTTTCTGTCACCTCTTGATTAAACCGCACGCACACATTCCCATCCTCTGCGCAGAACCGGATGGAAGAGAGTAAAGCCTTGTTCAGGACGATAATCACGTACCCCTGGTTCCAAAACTCTTCAGTCATTCTGTTCCTCAACAAGAAGGACCTGCTGGAGGAAAAGATCATGTACTCGCATCTAGTGGACTACTTCCCAGAGTACGATGGTGAGCAGAACCACTTTTTTTAATATTCATATTTTCATCTCCTGGCCACCCACCTGGACAGATTTTGACATGTATTTGCAACTAGAGAAATTGCATTTCCTGCAAAACTGCAGTATGAATGCTTATTGCTGAAGAACTTGCTAAAAAAAAAGGCAGCTGAAATGTAGCTGAAATAGAAGAACAAGCCTAAGTTAGCAGAAAAAAAGCAGAAAGAACACATATTGTAAATTAGGTTTAAATAAGCAGAAATGAGCACAAACATTAGGAAATTAACAAAAGCTGAAAAGGATCTGAAAAGGCAGAAAGAAGCTTAAACTAGAAGAAGCTGAAATTAGCTGAAAAATGTGGGATTAGCTGAAAAAGCTACATTTAGCACAAAACAACTAAATAGTAGCTGAAATAGCTGAAACTTGCATAAATAAGCTGAAAGGAGCATAACATGCTTAAATAATCAGAAACAAGTTAGAAGAAGCACAAAAATCTTCTAGTTAGCAGAAAGAATCTGAAAGGATCACAAAACAGCTGAAATTAGCTGGAAAAAGTTTCAATTTGCACAAGGAAGCTGAAAGAAGCTGAACTGGAACAAAATGTGAAAGGAGCATTAAAAGGTTGTGAACAGATCTAAAGATGTGAAAGATGTAAAATGAGCTCATTTAATTTCTTATGAGAAAAAAAAGTGGCAGAAAAGGCTAAATATTTCTAAAAGCTAAAGTTGCACCAATACCAAAGTCATAGCAGGAATGAGCTGAACGTTTAGATAACACTGTATGATTTGTTGAAATAGCACAAAATTGTGGAATGAGAAAGATGCTGAAAAATGTATGGAAGAAAATGGATCACAATACAGTTGTGTGAATGCCTCATAAACATTCACACAATTAATATAATTTTTCTGTTAAGATGTTGATGTACAGTATTTTGTTGCAACATGCTAAACTGTCAAACAACTAATAAAGGTGAACAAGACTTCTGTTGATTGAGGTTTTAAGAAGTTATTTCTGTATAATGTTAAATAAAGTTTGAATAATGCTAAGTAGTCATTCATTATCACAGCAGATCTCAGTTCTAACATCAGGGAGAAGATGGAGCACAAACTGACATTTAGTTGTCATTTACAACTCACTGTTGCACTACACTGCTTTGGTGTTGCCTTTTTACTCCAAACTGGACTATAATTCAAATTGAAAAACACAATGCTCTAATCAATAAACTGTGAAATATGTGATGTAAGTAATTAACTCTTTAAGAATTTATTTTTGTGACGTCTCATGTAAAACTCTTCTCTTGAACGGCACAAACCGTGTTCGCCCCCTGCTGGCCATTAGATAGAATGCAGGCTGAAGGCTGTCATAAAAAAATAAAAAAATAAATAAATCCCTACATCCATCCTAATGGTTGCATTAAATCAAATATTTGACATGATTAACTTTTTTAATTCCTGTCTTGTTTTAGTTTTATAATAATGAACTTTTTAAGGATGTCAAGTCAATTTGGCAAGTTTGAGGTGGAGGAAAAAGTGAAATTCATAGTAACAGTTGCAGGAAGTACAGGTCACCAAAAAGGTGTGTCCATTGAGCCTAAATGTGCAACACTTGAGACAGGAGGTTAAACAGGATTCACCTCAACTTGTACTATTGAAGCTATTTATGGCAGCTGATTGTTTTTGTGCTACTAGTGCTTAGCATATTTTTAGTTTAGCATATTTCTTAGTTCATATCTTAGATCTTGTTACTGTTTTTCTTTACAATTTATACTTTTGTTGGATGTAACTGGGACCCTGTGTACACAATTTCGTTCCACCTCATGCACCACAAGTGGTGCAAATAACAAATAAATAA
Source organism: Simpsonichthys santanae (assembly GCA_031762415.1). Taxonomy (NCBI): domain Eukaryota; kingdom Metazoa; phylum Chordata; class Actinopteri; order Cyprinodontiformes; family Rivulidae; genus Simpsonichthys; species Simpsonichthys santanae. The sequence goes on from JARVLU010001462.1 coordinate 16,801,836, forward strand.
ACTTTGACTTTGATTTCATTTTTAGTGATTAATTATATTTTTTTTCCTCAGGTTCACAAAGGGACGCCCAAGCAGCCCGTGAGTTTATCCTGAAGATGTTCGTGGATCTGAATCCTGACAGCGACAAGATCATCTACTCCCACTTCACCTGTGCCACCGACACAGAGAACATCCGCTTCGTCTTTGCCGCCGTCAAAGACACCATCCTGCAGCTCAACCTGAAGGAGTATAACCTGGTGTAGAGCGTGGCGGGGCTTCAAACTGCCCCCCCACCCCGACTGATTCAATCTGTGAAACCATTGATTATATAATACACACATAGAGACATATCTGAGGAAAAATATAATCTAATGGTTGCCTAATACAAATATCTTTGACATTTTTGAAGGGGGTGAGCGCTTGCTATTTATGGGGTTGATAGGAAAAAATGGGAGTGGGGGGGCAGGATATTTTCAACATTTAGGAAACAGAGCTGAAAGGAGTGCGACGTGCTCTGTTCCTTTTGCCTTTTTATAAACCGGGGGGGGAGGGTGTTCCTTTTTTAACCCTCCACCTCCTCCTCGCCTGTCTTCACTCTGGAGGTCCACGAACAGAATAGTCTTAATTGACAGTTTCCTTGATCTCGTTATCTGACAGATTGACAAGTCTCTTCAGTAGACAGAAACTGTCATTTTTAAATTATTTGAGATTGATTTGGTATTAACATCAATCATTATTATTGCATTGGTACCATTCAGTGAGTAGAGACGTGGATGCACATTCCCTGTGTGTTTGGGTTGATGGGTTTTTACCGGACAGAAGGCTTGTGATGTTTCCCCACCTCCAACTCGACCACACGGTTCAGGGCGGTGAGAGGAGTTGGTTTTGAAAACGTCACGTCGACGAGGAATCTCTGCGGCGGCCACTTTCCACAGGCCGCCGGGAGTGGAGGAGACCTTCACTTCTGAGACAACATGAATAAATGTCTGTGTTCATCACAACAACGCTTTTTATTACCACAACGTGTGTTTTACTGCCAATGCCAAAACAAGTCGAGCACCAGACTCCACTTGGGAGCTGCTTCCTTGAGGTGGAAAGTGAGGAAAGATGGAGGCCGTTAGCACAGAAGGAACGGACTGATCGACTTAACTGACTGACGTGATGATCAGCCAACCGATTCCTGCAAGTTTTATAAGTATTCTCCCTCACACACACACACACACACTTTGTTTGAGACGAAGCAGCCTCTCAGCACACTGAGATTCTTCAGCTGTGCAGTCAACGTTGCGCACGGCTAAACAGAAAGTCGTTCCTCCACCTCGGGCCTGCTGGCCATCAGATCAGCTGTTCTTTTGTAAGTGTCCAATCACAGCCCGGCTGTCCTGACTGTTGTCGCTGAATAGCGGCGGTGAATAAATTTAGCTAGTTGCTACGTAAAAACATGGATGTCCAGTTTGTACCAAAGTAAGCCCTTGTTTATAAATGGCCCCTCTTCATCATGCAGTTCATAAATTTACTGTAAGTACTTTGTAACCGTCCCCAAAACATTTGCCTGTAATTTACATTTATTGAGGCATAGTGCAATTATGAATGCTATAATCATTGTACATACATCTCTATATATATGGCAGCATCTTTGTTGGCTTTGTAATCATTACTTTTCTGGCGATTGAATGTGCGGTATTGAAAATATGTATCTTTGTAATTGTATTCTGTGTCTAATGGCTAATTTGTTCTTTTTGGAAATTGTTTTATTTTTTACATGCTTTTTGTGTTTTTATTTTTAAGAGGAGAATGTAAAATGTTGTCATTTTTCTTGCTCGGGAAAAGAAATATTGTTCAGCTTCAGAACTGAATCAAGAGGAACATTAGTATTCATCATCAGATCTATAAAAATGCCAGTTCTAACGTTAGGTTTATTTGTTTTTGTCTTGTCTTGGAAAGTGTAGACTGAATTTTTATCTACAGGGCTAATCATAACAAGTTTTTAGTTATCAGGCTTCAGGAACAGAGCACTTTGGTATTAATGACATTACTCAGTGATTCTTATTTTAATTTCACTACAGAGCTTCTAAATTGTCGAAGAAGTCCTGATTCTCCCACCATGCCTCGTGGTCCTGAACACTTCCTACTATTGGAGTCTTTGTTTTGTATCACGAGTATTGAACCAAACTGAGTGGCAGTGAGGTGCAAGTGTTGAATTCAAATAAGATTCTTGTTGATGTGAAGAGACGAGGTCAACTAGTCATGACTAGTGTTCACAAATAAATTAATCCCAGTTGGTTTCATTAGGATGAATCATTTCTCGGTGCTTATGTGTCTTTTTGTTTAATGTCCCCCTTATCTCGATTGCCACAGTTTCATTAGAATGTACAGTATTATTTTAGATTTTATTTATGAAACACCAGTTCACATGTACATACTGCCTTATATTAAGCTGTGCCTCTGGAGCCCCATATAAGGCACTTGTGTTTGTCTTTATTTTAATTTTTTTTTTAAGGATTGAAGCTAAAGAAGCCATTATTGTCCTACATTGTTCAGATGGAGGGGTGTTCGGTTTCTGGCTTGGTCTTTCCTTCTCGTTCTGTTCTGTAAGAAGCTCTGAAGTGCAGCTTGTAGCTAAAAAGAGCAGGACATTAAAAAAAAAAAAAAAGCACATCATGAGTGAATTGCAATCAAAACTCACGTTCTGTTGGTTTCTGTTGTTGCATCAGATTTGTGTCTTAAAGTCTTTACCACAGTGCATTAAACTGCCCTGACGTGTTGAGGATTACAGCAAGTTTTGTTTTGCCCTGTTTGGTTGAGTTGGTGGTCACTTCAGCCTTTTGACTCAAAGCTTCTGTCATTTTCAGACACTCAGAGATGTCTGTCAGTCCAGTTCCTGCCCAGTCCACAGACTGTTGTGGACGTTGAGATGCTTGTTAAAGTCATCCTGTGTTGTCGGGGGAGGTTTTTGAAGTTTGACTTTAGTTGTAACCTGTCAGAGCTGATCGCCTGTAAAGGACATTCAGTAATCCCAAACTTTCTGTCCCTGCTCCTGTGAAGTTTCCGTCTTAATCCGTCCCTGGATTTTCTCTTCGAGCAAAGACCGCAGCTGATCTTCACATCGCCGGGAGCCTCACATTTCATGCGGTGCTTGATTTCTGCGCTGCACCTTCATGCTGAAAACTGCAGGGATGAACGACCCATGAACTCTTGTCAGACACGTTGCCTGGTTGCTTTCAGCTGCAGCACACTTTGGGATTCTGTTGCCTCCAGATTTTGAAGATCTGATGTTTAATGAATAATTTTTCAAACGCTGTTATGATGATCCCTGATTATAATTGTGTAAAATGTTTTCTGTATCCATAAACACGCACTCCTTCAACATATTTCTGAATGAAACATGTTTCTTTTCAAACTCTTTGCCTGGTTTTTATTTGTCATCCACTTTTTAGCTGTTCTTAATTAAGCTCCATCGTCCAGAACCTGAAATGAGGAAAGTGGATCATCTCTTTGTTGTTGGAGTCTTTTTCTTGCATCTTTAACTTTTAAACGTTTAACTGACATGGGCTCTTATTTAAATACTAATAAACAATAATTTAGTCCATTTTTTGGGGCTAATACAAGAACATTTAGTCATGACTAAAAGAAAACGATATGAACAAAACGGCAGCATTTAGCCAAACAAAAAATTTAAACAATTTATTTCAGTTTATCCTCAAGATCCATTGAATGTCCAATAGAAACATTTGTGATTGGAGGGGTACTGGTAATCTTTCGACTTCTCATAATTTTACATTAACATAGATGCACCACTCAAACTAAAGTACAGTCAATTTGGGGGCGTTTTGATGTCAAAATTGACAATTCCTAAGAATTTTGATCTAGAAAAGAATGAAATGTCAATATATGAGAACAAGTAACAATATATTATTAAGCAATTTTCCTTTAAAGTTTATTATTTCTATCATTTGTTCAAACTGCTGGAGACATCCGCTCATTTGTAAATGGAAAACGTTCAAAAAGACATTTTGATGATGGCCGTCGTTATAAAACGATCAACAACCTAGGAAGTTCCTGGAGAAACTTTGACGGCGCCAAGTTGCAGCCATTTTAAACTTGATAGCTCAGGTTGCCATGTTGCAGTTTTGATTTGCAATCAGTCTATTAGGGATTGTTCTCAGCTACCAGTACACCAAATTTCAGCTGAATAGCTCTAAAAAAAACTTGAGTTGTGTCCATTTGAAGTTGGCTTAATTGGCAGCCATCTTGAATTTTTTATTTGAATTCAGAACTCGTTGTGCATTGTCAGCTACACACCACCACACCAAACTTCAACTCAATATCTTTTCAACTAGCTGAGTTATTGTGATTTGTCTCCTTTTAGCTAAGGTGGCCATCTTGGATTTTTTATTTGCATTAAGAATGTATAACAATTCACTCTCAGCTAGAGTCACACCACATTCCAGCTCAATCTCAAAGAATGACTGAGTTATACAGTAGTTAATTTAGTTTTCTGTGGTAGCTATGTGGCAGCCATCTTGAACCAAAATGGCTCCAAAAGTTACTGTTGTTTTGTTCTGAGACCTCTTCCCTCGAGGACAAGGTCATGTGACCTCACTGTGGGAGAAGGGGTTCTCTGCAGACCAAAAGTGGGCGTTTCTGGAGAGTGGAATGTAGAGCACAAACACTGATTGGCTAGATGTATTTTCTGGCTCTTTAGGTAAGGTCTTTTTTAAAGCTGAAGGTTTTTAAGAAAAAGCGTTATATCTGCTGTCAAACACAAGAAGATTCTCTTTAGTCCTTGACTGCACCTGACACAGGCTGGCTTGAGTGTGGTCTGGGTACAATGAAATAATGAAGCATCTGAAGCAAAACCTGCTCCCATTTGTCAAAATTCTGGTCTCAGTTAAAGATCATGAGTCCTGTGACGAGATAATGGCCAAAACAGAAGCTAAAAACAAAATGTGCTCTTTAGAAGTGCTCTTCTATGAGATCTGATCTATGAAAGGAGATGAAACATGGAGGATTGACCCTTAAAATGTGAGACAGCTGAGGAAGTTAACCAGTAAGCAGAAATACCTGCTCCAGTTGCATAAATCTTACAGAAACTGACCATCACTCATCTCAGTGACTGATTTAAAAGGTTGAACAAGAAAATGTGAAGTTAATGGAAACACCCTTTGTCCCAAGTCCAGTTTAAGTATCATTATTATTCAAATTTTCTTTCTTTATGAATTGATTGTAACTAGTTTCACATTATTCAACAACCAAAACGGATTTTGTTTTTTGTTGTAATGGCTAGGTATTAAAAAACAAAACATTTAGCTCTCCCCACTACCCAATTATGTTGCTCTTATTTTTGAAATGTAACTGGAAGTTCTGTGTTAAGAGAGGTCGAAAAGTTATGGAGACACCGTTAATGTCGAACCGGTTAACACCATGGACATAATATGTCTGTGGTTAACACAATCTGCCAATAACACCTTGTTTTTAGACACGATATGTCTGTGGTTAACACAAATAGTTTGTATTTTTTTTGTTCAAACAGATGTGACCCTCCAGACACACACATTTTTCTATCATCCAATCAGATGTGGCCCTCCAGACAAGCTTATTTTTCTATCATCCAATCAGATGTGCCCGATACCCACTTGTGGTGACAGTTATAGGCTGCGAAGGTCTGTCGGTGTTTTTCATTGAGAAAAATGGTGTCTTTGTTTACAAATTATGCCGCCATGGTGATTCGAAACGCCAGTAAAAGCAATAGCACACATCACAGTGTCAAGCCGGTCATTTTGATATAAGATTTGTGATAATAAATGTTGAGGTTCATGCCGCATTAAAGCTGATAGAAGAGCAAGACCCTTTTCAGGTGGATAATAATTGGGGGCTGCCGGCAGTCCTTCCATTATAAACTGTGTTAAATGTGCAGTGAAGATCCTTAGTGTTCAGTCTGATGAAGTGAGTAATGACTTTTAAAGGCCAAAATGTACCAGTAAATCCAAATTTCTTTTTTGGGAAGGTGTGTATGTGTGTGTGTGTGGGGGGGGTGGGGGGGGGCTCTTAGTTCATAAACACACCAGTTTAACACCACAGAGAATTAGAGTAAATACAACTTTATACTTTGGGAAGATTCCTTAAGGGAAATTTAAAAAAGCTTTTAAAAAGCACCAAACAAACTGGTCCAGTGCTTACAGTGGGATGTGTGAAGTCGGGTCAGCTCAGAACCAGTCCAAATCATATCTGCTGTAACAACTGCAGGCCATTGATTATGACATCATTGAGCCAATGGCTTTAGTTAAAAACGATTAGTAAAGAAAAAGAGTAAAACATGACGTTAGAACATTTCTGGCCTATTTTTGGGCTCTGCCAGTGTTGTGCTAATAAAAAAAGTGTCCTGTTGTTAAAAACACGTCTTAGTGCGCTGACTTGTCCACAGATATACATTATATGACGGGATCAGGCTCATTCTCATGGCTGCTCAGCCCGGCTGGAACTTCAAGCAGTTCTTTTAACATTCTTTGCCAACAAGAACCAAACTTTTCTGAAGCGTTTGGATCATGAAATGTCACGAAACACTGCAGAGCATTTTCAAACTTCATGGTATTCATTGTGGTTTTTAAAAGTTTATCCTTATCATTTGATGTTAAGTATTTGCTTTTGTTTTACTTTATTTGTAAGATCTATTATCTTAAGCTCAATTTACATTTTATCTCTGTAAAATCCTGTGCAACACTGTGACACCTAAATGCAACAGATGAGGTTTCTCCTGAGGTCAGTGTCCCCTCAAACTCATATTTTGGCCCTCATGGCTCCTGGGTCCCCCCTCCTGGGGAGTTTGGCGTCCATGGAAACATTGCATTAACTGCTGGGATGTGAAGTCTGCCCACTTCAGAGGCTCACTTGTCACTTCCCATTTTATCCTGTCTATTTGTGGCCATTGCCACGCCCTCCTCTCAATTGGCCAGGTAAAAAAAAAACACTCAGCCAGTGTCTGTCAGGTTCAGACTCACTGCTGCTCTTTGAGTCAACAGGTCGTACAGGAAGCAGCTCCTGCAGCGTCAGTAGGCCACAAACGGGGGCACCTCTCTCGCCAGAACCTCAGTCTGAAGATGCTCTGCAGCCCATTCCTGCTGGAGCTGTGAGGACTGACCCCTGCCTTCAAAACCCTTCTTTAAAAGACTGCACACCTTTTTTTAAATTTTCCTCTGGCAGCAGGGGGTTGCTCTGATCTGAGGGGGTG
>JARVLU010001462.1:16818288-16831007 GCA_031762415.1 Simpsonichthys santanae
CTGGGACCCTGTGTACATAATCTTGTTTCATCACATGTACCACATGTGGTGCAAATGACAATAAAGACTCTCTGACTGATAAATATTAAATAAAAGAGAGTGTTTAGGCATTTTGATTTTAGTTTTATTAATTTAGCAAATTTGAAGTTTGGTGTTTGAGATTTAAAGAGTCTTATGTGCAACTTTAAAAACCATGAAAAGACCTTGTCATGTCACACTGCGAGCTTCAAACGATCGTGATATGAAACCCGTTTAATCAGAGAAAATGGAAATGAGTGGACAAGTGAATGCTTAAAATGGTTTTAGTTTTACTTGTTGTGGTTCCAGATGAAGTATTAACTTTGAATGTTGGTCAAAATGTTTGATTATGATACAACTACAATTCAGGACTCTTTTGTAAATGAGCCCCCGAGGCTCAGCGGGATTAACCAGTATAAATAAAGGTTGAATGAAAAAACCCAAACATTTTAAATCACGTGAGTGCAGCAGCCATTTAATTCTCTTCTGACAGAAGATAGATGACTGACTCCAGTTTTAAACTGCATTGACATTTGATTTCCATGAGATTTAAACAGAACTCAGCTCAAGGATCTTCATAGTTCACTTTGTGCATCTATTTATTACAAATCAGGTGTCATTTTGGAAGTCCAGTCTGCATTCAAATTGTTCAGTTAACCTGTGAATTCCTGCATAGACGAGTTAGCAGTCAAGCGGGATCATGTTGGGTTACTTGTTTTTATTTTACCCTGACACTTGACAACCATGCATATAAAAAAAACAGGTCTATTATTAAAGCTGAAGGAAAACTGTGTGTGGCAGTGGCAAAATACTTCAGTAAATGTTTGAAGCTGTAATTTAATTAAATACGTACTTGAAATTCTTGACAACTTTTTACTTTTAGTTACAGAAAAATACTTAAAAATACATAGATGTAAAGCTAACAGCTAAAGTCATTTCTTAGGCTGAAAATGAAAATACACAAATTGCACAAACATTTAAAACTCTGCACTTTGTTAAATAATGAATAATGTGTCTATTTTCATGCTCCTATAAATTTGCCACAGATAATAGTTTTAATATTTTAAACTAAACTATGATCTGTTGCAGTATAAGTAGGAGCTCTGTGCCAAAAACATGAACATTTCCATAATTTAATCTAACTTTGTAGTATTTTGTTACATTACTTCTACATTTAGTCATTTTTGACAGTGGTCTTACTGCTAAAATTTCACACAACTCAGTTGTCAACTGAATCAATAAACCAATGTCCTCTAAATGACTATGTCTAAGGGTCTAATAGAAAATAAGTGTAAATTAGGTTTAATTGTGTTCACTATAAATAAAATGTAATGTTTAGCAGATGTAAAAGGTAGATTTTATTGTTTATTCTACAAACTTAAATCTTAAATACTGTTTTTACAGTGTAAAGATGTCTTCTTGTGCACCCAGCACTGGTTTTCTTATTTAAACAGGATAAAACAATGTTGGCTGCATCCTAATAGGCACTGGTGAGAGTGGAAAGAGCACCTTCATCAAACAGATGAGGATCATCCACGGAGGAGGATACACGGATGAAGACAAGAGGAGTTATGCTAAGCTAGTCTTCCAGAACATCTACACATCAATGCAGACCATGATCAGGGCCATGGGGGCGCTTAATATATCTTTCGCTGACCCCAACAACCAGGTACAAAGTCTAAAGCTTCAGTCAAGAAATCTTATGAATTATTTGTATTAACAAAGGTATAAGTGTCTGGATCATTAAAAATCTGAACAAGTTCTCTGATGAGGAATTGTCTTCCTGTCCATGTCCACAGAACTATGCCAACTCGGTCCTGGAGGTGGAAGTGGACAAAGTGGAGGAGTTGGATCCAAACCTTGCCGTGGCCATTGGGAGTCTATGGAAAGATGCTGGAATCCAGGAGTGCTACGACCGACGCAGGGAGTACCAGCTGTCTGATTCCACCAAATAGTAAGAATATGAAAATACACGGATACTCTAAACTGCAAGATAAAATGCACAGGACCGCTCTGTTTATAACCAGACTTATACAAAGTAAATAAAGCTATTAACTTTTTTTCTGTTTTAATTTTTCTTTTGCAAATGATTTAGCTATCTGACTGACCTGGATCGAATCTCACAGAGTTCCTATCTACCAGACCTTCAGGACATCCTCAGAGTCCGAGTGCCAACCACGGGTATCATCGAGTACCCCTTTGACATGGAAAATGTCATTTTCAGGTGAGCTACATCAAAAACACTGTGATGGAACTGTAAGATGTCACACTCCAGCAGCAGGCACATCTGTTTTCTCTTTGTTGGGGCTGTTTTGTTTGCAGGATGGTGGATGTAGGGGGTCAGAGGTCAGAGAGGAGGAAGTGGATCCATTGTTTCGAGAACGTCACCTCCATCATCTTCCTGGTGGCACTCAGCGAGTACGATCAGGTTCTGGCAGAATGTGACAACGAGGTGGGAGTCCAGCTCAAAACAAACCGTAAAGGAACTACCGGTAATGTTTGTACGAACAGATGTTTACCGCTGCGTCTTTCTCTTCTGCCAATCTGTCTTAGAACCGTATGGAGGAGAGCAAAGCTCTTTTTAAAACCATCATCACCTACCCCTGGTTCGAGAAGTCGTCGGTCATACTTTTTCTCAACAAAACTGACATAATCAAGGAGAAGATCATGTACTCCCACATAGCCACATACTTCCCTGAGTTCACAGGTTAGATTGTCCTCAATTTTATCTGCATATTTGAAATGGTCTAATCTTACAAGTAGGTTAAGATTTAAATAAGTTGTACAGATTTGTGAAACAGCATTTTAATCAAGTATTTAGAGCAGGGGTGCCACTACGGAGGGGCGAAAGGTGGGCAGTGGACATGCCTATAAACTTGCTGGTTCACCACTGGCTCCCCTTGGCCGGTGCAACAGTTAAATTCAATTCAGTTTATTTAGCTTCAAGTCTCAACAGAAGTCATCTCAGGTCACTGTACAAAAACACACATACATTATAAAAGCCAGTTTGTAAAATTTATCTAAGGAAGTCAGCAGATTTCGTTGAATTTTCGTTGCAGTGTCCCATCCTGAACAAGCACATTGGCGACAGTGGAAAGGACTAACTTTTTTAGTGTGGGTGTTAAAAGACATATCCTGATCAAAAATAACACCAAAGCCTTTTACATTAGAACTGGAGGCCAAATTAATGCCATCCAGAGAAATGCTGCAAAATTTATTCCTAAGATGCTCAGGTTCTAAAACCTGTCTTGTCTGAGTTTAAAAGCAGAAAATTAAGGGTCATCCATTTTTTTTAAATGTCTTTTAGTGGTGCTTGTAGTCTAAGTACCGGTAACTGATTGGATTCATTGGGTTTCATGGACAAATGTATCATCAGCATAACAATGAAAATTTATTCCATGCTATTCAATAACTTTACCTTATGGAAGCATATACGGTATAAAGTAAAAAGTATAGGTCCAAACACTGAAACCTGAGGAACTCCATGGATAACTTTGGTGTATAAAGAAGATTCATTATTTACATTTACAAATTGGAATTGCATCAGCTAAATATAATTTAAACCAATTTAGAGCTGTTCCTGTAATTCCAACCTCATATTCAAGTCTCTGTAATAGAATATTGTGATCAACTGTCTCAAATGCAGCACTGAGGTCTAACAGGACCAGTATAAACACAAGTCCATTGTCAGAGGCCATGAGAATATCATTAGTATGTTTCACCAATGTTTTTGTGCTATGATGAGCTCTAATCCCAGACTTAAACTTCGCAGATTATTTCTGTCCAGGTGTTCACACAATTGATTTGCAACTAATTTATAGATTAATTAGATATAATTGGCCAGAATTCTTGAAAAAAGATTGTTTTCCTAAGGTTTAATCACAACAACCTCAAAACATTGTGGTACATAACCATTCATTAGAGACAAATTAGGCAGATCCAAAATTTGGATATTGATTAAATACCTCTTTAGTCTGGTTGGGATGGAATCTAGCAGACACAGATGGTTTAGATAAAGCCATTATTTTTGACAATTCAGAGAGCTCAACAGGATAAAAACAGTCCAAACATAAACCAGGTTCTAGAGACATTTTTAAAGTTGTCTCATCTGACAGAACCAGAGGCAATAGTAGAAAGGTTTGTTTGAATTTTCTCTCTAATTGAAAATATTTTATTTATAAGGAATCTCATGAAGTCATCACTGCTTATACATGGCTCAACAGAGATAGAACTTTATCGTACTGAACAAAAACCTGGGGTGATTTTTATTCTCATCTATTAAAGATTAATAACAGCAGTTCTAACCTGAGGCTTGCTGTGGGGAATACCGTAGTTTTTTCTTAAAAGACTGAAATAATTTGAATCCTACATTTCAGGACCTCAACAGGATCCAGTCGCCGCTCAAGAATTCATCCTCAAAATGTACCAAGAACAAAACCCGAACAAGGACAAGAAACTGTACTCCCACTTCACCTGCGCCACCGACACCGAAAACATCCGCTTTGTCTTTGTGGCTGTGAAGGACACCATCCTCACAGCCAACCTGAAGGACTTCAATTTGGTGTAACAGAAAAGGCATAAAAGAGAAGAAAATACCAGACAGCTGTCAGATACTGACAACAAGCAAGAAAATATTACTTCAGGATCAAATGTTTCCATTTCAAATGGGAGAGACCTGATTTAGTCAAACAGGTGCTGTCATAGAGAATATAAGATTGTGTAGGTTAGTGTCTATAATGTAACTTTTTATAAATGGTTATTTTTGCGTGGTTTTTTTTTTTCCTGCAAATATCTTGTATATTAGAGTTGCACTGATGGTTGTTTTTAGTGATTCAGATTTTTGTAAAACTTTGATCTGACAAATTCTAATTTGGGGCATTTCATATTTATTTTCTCCTATCACCTATTTTGAGTCTTAAAATGTTCTGAGGTGTTGTTGCTTGAAGGCATTAGCTGCAACGCTGTGGTGCCTTCAAGAACCAGAAAAAAAAGAAAAAAAAAAAGAAAAAAAAAACAGATTACTTTAAGCTAAACTTTGTCCAGTTCTCATCTCTAGCAGAGGAATTAGTGCACCCCTCCTGTAAATGATAGCAGAATGACTGTAAAATAGCAATGCATCTGTGTGAAACACTTTATTTAAAAATACTGTAAAACTTGGGAGTGCTTTTATATATGAATATCAAAAATACATCCACCTCTTGCAGATGTAAAGTTTCATTTAAACCTGTTAATCACAGAGTACTTACAAGTGACAAATGCAGCAACGTCAAGTTTCTCTTGTTTAGATGTACAGTACTTAATTTGGACTGGACTGTAGAAACTGAAACATTATTTGTTGTAATAATTATTTTATGAAAAGGAGGAAATAGTTTCCCCGGCACAGCAGATGAATAAAGATGGCACTGAAATTTGAAGCACATTTTATTTTATGGAAACAAAAGAAAAAGCCACAGTAGGAAACATTTTGCCGTTCCTCCATAAACAAAAGGAAAAGAGAGCAATAATATTTTCTCATTTTAATTTTTGACACACTTAAAACCAAAAAGAGGTAAATAGAAGCCGATAAGAACTCTTTTAAATATGTTTCTATGCATATTATATTGCTTGCATTGCAAATGTGTAGTATAAAAACGTGTGCATCACCTAGATTAATATGAGGATGAGTATAAACTCAGATAACATTAAATATACAGAAGATTGGTCAATTTAAATACAGTATAAAAATAACATGCATGGAATTCTCAAACTGAACAGTCTATGTTAAAAAAAAAGGCATGGAGGTAAAACAGAACACATTTTGAACGATGTGAGTAATAATGTTTTACATACATTTATTTAAGTTGTTTGCCTTTTATTTATTCCAGTAAAATAAAGTGTTCATCTATAACTGTTGTAGTTAATTTGGCCTCAGTGTTTTAGACATCTGTAGTATCATTTTTTACTCTTATATACAACTTAAAAAATGCGTTTTATGGCAACAAAACTGTAAAATCAGCATGACAGTAATAAGGAGAGAAACCTGGAGGTCTTGTCGATCCTCCACATTCCTGCAGCCGTTTGGAAACGTAACATAATTTTAACAACGAGAACCGATTGTGCAAAGGTATGAGTGCAATTAGAGCAAACAGGGCAGGATAAGGTTTGGTTTATTGTGAGCTTCTGGGGTGAAATAGTTTATTGTAGTTCAGAAACCCATTTATAGCACTTCTCTTACCGTGCACGCCCACACGCACTCATTTAATCCCAACACATGCTCAGCATTCACACCATCTCTGCACAGCTCACACATGTAAGGAGACAAAAACAGGCATGCAATAATGAAGGCACTGACACACACAGATTGTGTTTGTGTGTGTGTGTTGAGCACATCTTGTTCTTCTTCATCAGTATTTGGGTAAACTCTCTCTGGCATCCTCCAATTTGGTAAGAACCCACTAAAAAGAAAGTTTGAAAAAAAAAAAAAAATTGAGTTGGACCATAAAACCAACAGGAAGAAGGTCAAATGGAAAACTCACCTTGGCTATGTCGGCACTTTCAAAGTTTATGATCTTTCCGAACTCTTTAGCATGGAAGACTGATTTCACTCTTTCCTGCAGCCAAAGGTTAGACTTTAAAACAGATAATTAAAGCTGTAAAAAAAGACGGTAAAGCTCGAGTAAAATGTTTGGTACCTTGGCCTCGATCCGAAGTCGACGGCGCTCAACAATTATTGGGTCCTTGGTGAATTCCTCAAACAGATACTGCCACTCGCAGGTCAGCTGGCCAAACGTGCCTTTGGTCACAAAAAAGATGCCTCTGGAAAACAACCAATGACGACATGAGCTCGACAAACAGAAAGACACAAACCCAGAACACACGTGGTGTTCCAGGAGCTGCTGTGCTGGGAGAAAAGCTGAAAATTTAAACAGATCTTCATCTGCTTCACTGTTTCCTCCAACTGTTTAGAAGCAATACAATAAAGAAATGTAAACTTTTTACATTTTTAGCCACAACATTTGCAGTATATGTTTTATGAATGAAATAAATGCATTTTATAATGATTCATAAAATCCGTAAATGGGTGTAAAATGGAAAGTTCTCCATTTCAGATAATCATCATTTGGATCTTGCGTCTACTTCAGCGTTAATTTCACGTTAATGTAACAAGAGAATAAAACTCACTGTTCTGCTGTTTTAAACACAAGATGAGCTGTGAAAAAAGCAGATTTCTTCGACTGACAAGTCACTCACCTCTTGGTGATCATGAAGAAGTCGGACTCGTTGACCTTCGCGTGAGCAAAGTATCGATACTTGGCAAAACGTCCATTCTCAATTTTCTGAAAGGAAAAAGTTTAAAGAAAAAAAAAAAGAGAGAACACACTCAAAAAAGAAACAATACACTGGTCTTGGGTGAAATGATGAATGAAATGAAAAACTAAAATGTGTTGGATGAAAACAATGGGATGAAACAGACAAGGGCTTTTAAAAACGTTCATTTATTGGGAGCAACAGTGAAAACTGCAGTTGATGAAAGGTTCATGAAGCAAAGATCGATGAAATGAGAAAACTAAAGACTTTGCGTGCAGTGCAAAGTCATGATGTATGCTCATCTGTTGAGCATGCATCAGGATTTATAAAGACTTTGGTCATTGTTTCATGAAAAGAAAGTAAGAACTGATCTCTTCTGTTACAAATAGCATAACATGAACAAAAAAAAGAAACAATAGCAGAAGTAAACTGAAACAAACACATTATGGTAAAACAAAACAAAACTAAAGTTTGATGTAAAAACATAAAACACATGAAGACATCTTTCTTCAAAGTTCCTTCTTTGGTTTGTTCAGATCTCAGCTAACAATGAGCTACAACACTCCAGCAGACTACAGACAGAAGGCTACACTGCAACACGTCTACGGTCGCTTTAGCTGCTTTACTCATCATTCTCATCCTCTGAGGAAGCTCTACTCCGATCAATGAAGGCCGATCGCCTCTGTGGACATGAAGGAAGAGAAGAAGGAAAGTCAGAGGAGCGAGGAGCGGAGCTGCTTTAGACCGCGACACAAGCTCTGGACAGGGAAACGGTTCAGTTACATGCTCATTTTAATGATAACGGTTACATCAGGCCTTTGTGTGTCTCGTGAACAACTTGCTCGTTCAGATTCCTAAATCCACACCTCCGCACCAGAAAACCTTTTCTTGAGCCATCTGACGAAGTAACACGAGCTTGTAGCCGCTCCGTACAGTTCCAAAACCAACGACGCCCCAAGAAACTCAATAATTTGGTGCGATTACTAAAATACTGTATTTGAAGATAAAAGATGGGACTGAAAAACTGAAGACTTCTGCAGCACTGATGATAGAATAATCATTTAAACATAACGTTCATCTTCAACCATTTCATTCTGCCCATCTGCTCATAAAGTGAAAGACGTATAGAAGTAACACATTCAAAGCCATTTTAAACACAGAAAAGAGCAACGTGGCACCGTGTGTGGCTTCCACCTGCAGAACTTTCATTATGTGGAGGTGAATTAGAAACAACAACATCAACACGTAAAGCTGCTAAAGAAGAGTGAAAGAAAAGGTTGGATGAAGATGAGGTGAAAACACTAACGTTGGGGATGAAGAGTCACTTAAAGGTTTGATGAGGATGACGATGGCTTAAACATTGATAGTATTTAAGAGTATATATTGATCATAGTTGCAATTTTCTTATAAATAAAAGCACCAAAGCCTGTTCCGTTTTCTTCAACATCATAATGAGGAATTTTATTTGACTATTTTTATGAAAGTCCTTGTAAAAGATCTGTTTTACTAACAAACGTGTAGTTCTGACACCAACTTGACTAAAAACTGAACAAAACTTCAGAGAGTCAGGAGTAAAACAGGTTTACACTGAAATTTACAATAAGAGTGTTCAGGATAACATCTGGTATGTTTAATAAACAGCTGCTCTACTCATATCCTGTGCACTTAACACACATTCAGACTGTAATATTTGTAAACTTTGTATTTACATTTACAGCCTAATGGTTTAAAAGGCATGTAAAAATAATAGAAGTGTTCGCAGACGTCAACCCTTCTACACACAGCTGTGTAAAACTCTAGGGCTGATGCCTTGTATACATGAGTTGTTGCAATTAAAATAATAAATAAACCTACATGGTAAAATGATGAGATGATTTTCCCTGAAAGACCGTGGAATGTAAAATATATCTGTAAAGTTTTTTTTACCTGCAACATCTGGCTGCCGATGCCCTCCCTCTCTTTATACGGCCGTATGACGCCGTCCTCATGTATGAAGCGAGGAGGACGTAGAGATATGACGTCCTGCGAGGTCTCCGCCACCCTAAAAAACACGGCAAAGCAACAAAGATGGGTGATACGGAGGACCTGATTCATTCAGGAGACGCACACACAACCCGAGGTTTTAGTGCTTGGCACAGTTAGTTACACAAACCAAAGACACACAACATGACTGACACAACTCCTGCCTGCACACGCAGACAGAAATGATCATACCTCTTGATTCCCTGGAAGGTATTGTTGACCATGTCGATGATGCCTCCTGTAGGTCGAGCGACTGCACCAACCAAACCTTTGCCAACGCCTTTGAAGAAGCCTGCTGCGCCCTCTTTCTGGGCTCCTGCGCAATAACACATGTATACAAGGTTGTTTGGACTTTTCTACAGCCGCTGTAAGGTTCTGTTAATCTTGTGTACGAGACACAGTCTCAACACACCTTTAATGGGTTTGGTAACAATCCCTGTGATTCCACTGACAAACCCCTAAAAAACACAGCAAACGACAAAATATGAGAAGAGTGTTGCTAATAAACAAAAGAGATTTATTTTATGATTAAAATGTAAACAATAAGAGTTTTACACACAGAAACAAGTCCTTTTCCACCCCTGGTCAGCCCATCTCTCAGGCCACTGGGTTGTTTGTTCATGGCCTCTCGTCTCTTCTGCTGATACTCTTCATCCATGGTTATTGCAGCGACGCCTTTCGCCATGGCGCCTGTTATTCTGGAGGCTGCACCTGCTAACCCCCCTGCACAGAACGATCACAAACGTCGCTGCGTTACAGACAATTCATTCTTTATATAATGCTGCATGCGTAGACATCAGAATGCTTTGGCCAATGTGATCATTTTGCCCATAAAACTATAACCAGGACAAATACCTGTAATTAATTTACAAATTATACTACTTTCTCTCTAAGCAGATAGAGTTGATGTGTACACAAAAAGTTCAATGTGTCAGCAAAATCTACAAGTAGAAATGCCTTAAATTTCTCCAAAATAAACAGCGTCAGAGTTATGAGAACATAATTGACAATGCATTTGATTTGAAAACATAGAGAACATTTTTCTTCACAGAAGCAGAACTCCATCCACAGAGCTCACAGAGCCTTCAGTCTCATTCACAGGGTTTAAGACCTTCTTCTTCCCAGGACATTAAGACTTTCTTCTCACCTACAGCTCCTCCAACCAGAGCTTTTACACCGAGAGCCATTCCCTCAACAAACTCCTCAGGACCCTGGATGGCTCCCTGAAAACAAACAAACAGTTTACTATGAGGAAGAAAGCAAGTCGCTGTTTTAAACTGATGAAGCTTTAGGGAGACTTTTACATGAACACCCTAAACTACTGGTAATACTGATTAGAATAATAAATAAAACATTTGAAATATTCAATAAGATTTAATTACTTGCACCAGTCTACAGAGTCCTTTAATCTATAAGAAAATGAATTACTTCAAAAATAAAAAGACAAATTTGAACTTTTTTAATGCATTATTTTTGATGCACTCACTGTTCATCATATTCTCATTTTGCCAAAACATTGCCAGAACAGAGAAATCTTACTGATGATGTCTAAGCTTCATTAAACAGTGAACTTGTGAATGACAAAAACTAAAGAAGAAAGAAAAACATCGTCTTAACATGCGCGCTTTCCCACCTGCAACAAATCAATATGTCTTCAGAGTATTTTTCCAGTGCGTTGCGTTTTTACCTGATAGGGTTCATAGAAGAAAGCCTCTACACCCTCTGACAATCCTCTTATCAGCCCAAAGGGGTTTCCAAGCACATCCAGGCCCAGCACGAGCACATACATCTGTTTAATAGCCTGAAATACACAGACGAACATAGGCGTCACCGCCTGTTTGCTTTGTTCTTCTGAACTTCATGGATACAGGGAATAAATTACAAACGGGGACAGAACAAATCAAATATGTGGTTTCTTGTTTCATAACGCTGAAGGCAAACGTTCATTAATTGGGTTCAAGAAAACAAAACCGCATTGGAAAAAAGATAAATGCTTTTATTTTTTCAAGCACAGCTTTAACATACAGATAAAAAAAAACCAGACTGATGGAAATACAGCCGGTGAGTCTGTGTGCATTACCTGCTTAGAATAGTGTCTAATGACCTCCCACTGCAGCTGCTGAGTGGTACAGAACTGGAAGTTCAACTCAAAGAAGGCCAGTCTGAAATAAACACGTTCAGTCAGGTCACATCCAATAACTTATAACATAAAATATACATGTTTATGTGTAATGTGGGAGTGCATGTACTGTATTGTGTTCTTACTTAAAGACAACGTCCTGCACATCGGTGAGAGTCGCTCCGATACTTTTCAGCAGCAGGTTGAGGGACTGCACGGGGATGAGTTCTGTATCTCTCTTCTCTTTCAAGCCATCTTCTCCTCCGGTGCTGAGAGAGAAACTCAAATGCAGCTATAAAAAAAAAGAATAAAATTATTTGTTTGTTTTGCTAAATTAACATAAAAAAAAACAAGTGCTGTAATTTGTGTAAGCAGAAATTAATGTTGCTTTATTCTCGCTTTTTCAGCTTGTAGAACAACCATGATGATATTTTTGTAATGGTTTTAGACAAGAGTTTTTATAAACATAAACAACAGTGTTCATAGTTTCTATAACTCACCTTGATGGGCGAAATGTGGAAGTACTCATAGAGACTGATGGGAGATGTATCAGCAGTAGACACATGGTTTAGTTGTGTCTTTATGTACTCTACATCTTTTTGAAACTGCTCAACCTGGAACAGAACACAAACACAACACATATTCGTGAAGAACAAAACGAGTTGAGTTTATAGACATGAAACTCCTTTATTTCATTCTGATCAAAGGAAATGGTCGGGCAGATGTGTAGCTTGTGTAGCTGACCTCCTGTTCTGAGGTCATGATGCTGGCATTCTCAGGAGTGAAAACGTCCAGGATGGCGTACAGGAAGCCCAGATCAAGCTTTAGATTCATCTCTTGAATCAACACTTTGAAGTACCTGCAGGGGAGCGGATATTTCAAGACACTTTGAAGTAAACTGGAGAAAATGTTTGCAAATAAATGGAAAAATTAGGCTAAAACTAAAAAGAGAGATTTATTCAGAATCATGAAAATGGCACATTTCTATTTAGAATCAAACGTAATTTTGCCTTAAATAAACAGAAAGCAAGGAATACAGTATGTTTTTTTTAAGTGGAATATGTGGTTGAAGAAAGAAAATATTTACTTGATGCGAGAGATGTCAGAGTGTCCTGCGGCTCTGGTAACAATGCTGATATCAGTAAGAGGTTTAGGTTCTGCAATGACAGCCAAAATACAATTATTTAACAGACCAAAAAAACAGTAAACATTTAAAAAAAAAAAAAAACAAAAAAAAAACATTAAGATAAAGAAAAAAAAAAAAAAAAACTCA
>JARVLU010001462.1:16836448-16846581 GCA_031762415.1 Simpsonichthys santanae
GCCGCCCCATCTACCCCTCGGGGGGGGGGCACAGCTTTGAGGATTAGGTACGACCTCCTGTGAGCAGAGACAGCGTTTTCAGCACAACATCCACAGACTGTGAGATGCATGTGTCAACATCAGCTAAGGGACAAAATCCAGACCAAAAGGTCCACACAGACTCCTTGTCTCTGTCAAAAAACAGCTGTAACCCTCAAAGCACCTTAGGGGGCCAAACACGTTCATTCTTTGTTCTTTTTGAGTCTCAATATGTCAGTCAGTTTAAAGACTAATTTCATTAAATTTGGCCAGGATTTGTTTATAATATATATATTTTTTATCTCATGACCCCCCTCTATCACAAGGTGTATTGAATAGTTCTGCATAAAGCATACACTCTTTACCCTACGGCTCGATTTGGTCCCATCGACTCCCATTAGAACCACACATTGTTGACCTATTGTAATCTTGAAATATGTTTTTTTCCATGAATACATAATAAATCTAAGTCTCAACCTTCAAATGTATTCAATTAATGTATTATTAGTTTAGTGCATTGTATATTCTTAGTTTAGCGTATTTCTTAGTTAATGTCTTGGATCTTATTGCCGTTTTCCTTTACAATTTGTATTTTTGTTGGCTGTAACTGGGACCCTGTGTACATAGTTTCATTCCACCTCATGTACCACATGTGATGTGAATGACAATAAATAACCTTGAACCCTTGAACAGAAATGGAAAGCAGGTTTTTGGTAGGATGACCTCAGGGGCAGGAGACCTTCATTACATAAGAGCTTCATCTGAGGCCTGGTTCTCTTATCTTGCAAAATGCATGGAGGTTCAAAAATGGTCTCAGTGTGTTAGGATTAATATTGAAGAGTGGCATGAATGTTGCTGAGAATTGTGTGTGTGTGAGTGAAATTTAAGTAGTCAAAGGCCAAATGGACTGTTTCTATTTTTTTATTGATCAAGAGAGCCTCCTTCCTCCGGATGGATACATGGCATAACTTGTTTACACAGGTTCATGTTTTGAAGTAGACACGAGGAGTTTGCAGCCTTGTCTGGCTCGTCATTTCTCCAGCAGACAGCCATGAGAGGTCTGGCAGTGGAGGAAGTAAGTTAACAGGTCTCTCTTGTAAGTAAGTCCTCATGTCTCAATGAGACTAACCTGTATAAATAAAGGTTGAATGAATGAATGAATGCTAGCTGTAATGTTGCAGTCCTCTGAGGAGAGCAAGCAGGATGAGGAAGATGTTACTAGTAGTGAAGATTCCTCTGAGGGTCATGGGAGGAATTCCTGCCAGTCACAGCCAGGCTTTGTCAAATATTCCACGTTGCCTCTCATTTTTTTAAAAATAGTGCATATTTTGTGTTAAATCAAGGGTTTTTATGACAAAAATTGTATAAAAATGTAAAAAATATGAAGAAAAAAACTATCTACAGTTGGGTCTGAAGTTGTTGAAAAGATGTGATGCCGTGAAAGTAAAAAATAAATAAATGTATACATGACATTTTTATAACTTTTTTTGAGTTTTTAGTACTAGATACCTTTTCAAAGTAAAAGACTGTGGTGAACGTATGCAAAAGTAAAAACTATTCCATGAAACCTGTTCAGTCATTTTCAACAATTGTGTGGTGTTCATGTAAAATCCTACTGAGCAAGTTTATTTTACTGTTTTGGATGAAAAGAATCCCATCTTATCGTGTGAGAATGGTGACATACGATGAAGACTTAAAATGTTTGTTCTCATTCTAAGCACGCAGTCTGTTTTCTTACCTCTGACTGAACTGAAGAGTGTGATCTTTGGTATGATTGATGAGGAGGAAGGGGGCTGCACCATCATGGTACTCAGAGAATCGGATTGTGGCTGAATGCTCCGATAGATTCACATCTACAATAATGCCACCCACCTACAATACCATAAAAAATAAATTAATAAATCAAAATATTTAAAACAGAAGAGCATAAGTTCTTTGATTAGCAAGTGTCCCTATGTGTGTGTCTACTCACAGATTTGTCTAAATGAAGCAGCAGGCAGTTCTCAGGTCGTGTGAAGTCAATAGTCTGAGGAGGTGCTAAACATCCTTCAACTTTGATCTTTAGCCGCTTGGTGTCGTTCTCAGGCCAGAATGGAACAGCAGACTAAAAATCAATAAAACAAACAACCCAGGAGTAAACATAACCAGCTGTTACTTGTTGGAAAATAAGTTTCAAGCCAAATTCTGATTAACTGATCAGATCATAGAATAAGTTATTAAATCAGCTGTTGCTTAGTTGTTACATTTTTGGGATCTCACAATAAAGTTGTGGACGTTTAAGTTTATATTCGTGAAAGGACTACAATCCTAACAGCTGCTACATAAAAATGTAGAGATTATAGTTGTTAACTTAATAAAGCAGCTTACAAATCAGAGGGATGGATATGTCTTTTACAAAAGAACACAAATATAAAATGTAAGTCAGACTCATTTGCTAAAGAATGATTTTCTGAGTTTGGCAGAAGAGGTGGCCTACGACCCATCCCCGCTCCAAAACCATTCCTTTTATACAAAACCCTGACACCCACGTGAGTTGTCAAATAGTTTGCTGATTGTGAAAATTATTATTTGTAAAATACAGAAGCCTATTATTACTTTTTTACCAACACCAAAGTCTGTTTTTGTTTTTTTCATTCAACCTTTATTTATAATCAGGTTAGTCTCATTGAGTCATGAGGACTCATTTTCAAGAGAGACCTGTTTATTTCATTATTTATAAATGTGATGAAACTGTTGAGTAAATAAAATTGAGATTGGTTACCTCTGTATTTATTTCTGTTAAATAAAGGTTAAACAATAAATTCAAGATGAAAATTTCCGTTACAATTCAGAAAACGTTTCGGCTTTTGAGGAAGAAGAACGGATGAACGAGCACTTGACTTGTTTCGGTCAAGCTAAATAGAGTTCACATATTTTACCATCTTCATTTGATTAGATTATTAAACAAGTGTCAGAACATATACTGTACATGCACAGTACTCCGTTTAGACCGGACCTGTTCTGGCTCCGCCTCAGTCCAGCTTTCTTGCCCTTCCTCACAGATGAAGACCCGGTGCTTGGTTCTGTTGACCAGCGTGTAAAACGGTACGAAGGTCACAATGCGAGTGAGACTGAAACTGCTCGCCTCGATCTTCACGCCAACCTGGGAGCACAAAAAAAAAAAAAAACACAACATACTTCCAACCTGTTTTATACACAGACAAGTCTTTTAAGTTCTTATGTGAAATGTTCGATTTTATGTATGAATAATTATTAGGAGGGCAGCACATGTTCTAAATGCTTACCAGGTAATCTTTGTATCTGCCTTTACACTTCACATCTCCGTGGCTGCCAACAGTGTCCAAAGAGAAATCATCTGATAGGTCACTGTCTGAGATCATCAGCCTAACCTGCAGGTGGACAAGAATCTTTAGAGAGAGCTAAACAATCCGTTTTAGTGTAGTAACAGTGGGACTGTAGTTTTTAGTTAGTCTGTATTTAAGTGAAAATTATCTCAAATATTTTATCTCTTAATTTAAAAAGGCAGATAGCTTTCAAATGTTTGTTTGTTTTTATATTTATTTAACATGGACATAATGAATCAAAGAAAAACAATTTGACAAGTGAAGGGTCAAGCTGTGCAAGAAGACAATATAAATAAACAAACGCAGTAAATGTGCTGAACTTTGACTCAAAACCTTTTTCTTCTTACCTTGTTGTTTCGCAAGAAGTTGCGAGGCTTGAAGGAGAAAAGCAGGGGCATGTCGTAATCCAAGGGGTGTTTACGGTGGATATCGTCGGCCTTGTACTGCAGCAACCTGCCTGTTTTATTCACCATCCAGTACGGAGAGTGGATGGCAATAACAGTTTGTCCTGGATCATATTTAACATGCACAGCTATGTCCAACTCAGCCCTCTTCCTCTCTGTCCCTTCTCCGTGTTCTTCATCATCCAAGTGTAGAGACTGGAACATGATGAAGGTGATTTCCTCCTGGTCACTCTGCAGACTGTAAAACAAGATTATTTGTCCTATCCTGAAAGGTAAATTCATTAATCGTCCTGACTAAATTGTAGCAAAATCACAGAGTATAAAAAGGATTAAAAATATTTAAGATGCAAGTTATACCTGTATTCAGAAGACCAGTCCTGAGCCAAATAATCCACCAGGCGAAGATCGAGTTTTGACTGATTGATGACAGCAGTGTGAAGCTGAGCAGAGTGGCCTGGATTCAGAGTGACTTCAGGGGCAGAAACTCCATTTTCCTGTTAACCCACAGCCAGCGGAAAAAAATAATAGTTTGAGGGAAAGACTCAAAAAAGAAAGTGCTGCCATGATGAGACGGGCATTCGTCAATTGAAGTTTTGGATGTGCTGTGTTACAGAAGCGTGTCAGAAATCCAATGTTGTAAGGTACTGTACTACTACTTTCAATTTATTGTTCTCCAGTTTTGAATGAAGCTGTTACTGACTGACGCACAAGAGACTTAAAAAAAAATAAAACTCTTACATTAACATTGTTTTTTGAAGAAAAGCAATAAGCAGTGTTTTGTTAAATGTCCCATTTTTCTAAATCGACTGCACAACTTTCAGGAAATGACCTTCGTGGTGGCGAGTTAAGAGAATCAAAACGGGACTTTATGGAAAGCTATGGAGCTTTGTTCATTTATTATGTACAGTCTATGGCTGTTACAAACCTGTTTTTTTTTGTTTGTAAATTGACCTAATTGGCAATTACCATGCACATCTCACCTTTAGTTTGTAGGCAATGGGATGAGGCAAAAGGTTGCGCAGCAACACAGAAGGCCAGAGGTGCAACACAAAGGGCATGTCAAAGAGGTCCCCAATGCCTATAGTGTGTTTGAACGTCACAGCTTCCTTTGTTGGCACAAAATTGATCGTCATCCCACCATGCTGTTCCCCACGGCGACGGCAGGTCTGCTTCAGCCCTTTTCCAGGCTGTAGGTTGCTGACATCCTCGTAACTAAACCCCTCTGACATCTCAAACTGATGATCATCAGTTCCGTCATCTATTACAGGCTGCAAGCTCAGTTCAGACCTGTGGAGGATAGCAAGGAGCAGGAAAAATTGAAGAGCTGTTTAAGTAAGAAACAAACCAAAAAAACTGTACATTAGTGTATCTGGCTCCCCCAATTGGCCTTAAATTGCTCAACTATCTCAAACTCTCCTGGATGTTATGTGAAAGCTCTGCTCCCCCCTCCCCTACCTGCTCCCTTCCTGAGGACATCTGTGGACCTGTGTCAGAGCTGAGCTGGTTGACAAACACTGCACCATCTCTTATCAGGACTATGGAACTATTTGGCAGTGTCCATGGACAACTTACCACCTCCGTCAGCCTCCTCATGCATAAACGT
Source organism: Simpsonichthys santanae (assembly GCA_031762415.1). Classification (NCBI taxonomy): domain Eukaryota; kingdom Metazoa; phylum Chordata; class Actinopteri; order Cyprinodontiformes; family Rivulidae; genus Simpsonichthys; species Simpsonichthys santanae. Next base: position 16,841,818 of record JARVLU010001462.1, read on the forward strand.
ATTATGATGTCATCAGTATGTTGCTGTTTCTGTGCTGAGGTCTTTTTTTTTTTGTTGCAACTTTCACTGTGTCCCGTCTAGGACACATGATTTTTTTTTTGATACCTCCCCTTGTGTTTCTCTTTTCCTTATCTAAATAAAACGGGCAGCGCCACCTCCGTCTCCCCATGTCTGTTTGTTTATGTTTTCTTGGCCGGGCTGTACTGAAATGTTATTTTGATGTGCTTCGGTGCAATGACAATAAAGCAGATTCTGATTGTGTTTCCGCTCACCTGTACGAATCCAGAGGCACACAAAACTCCTCATTAGGATCAGCTATACCCAGACATACTGATCCCTCCAAAACTTTAAACGGTATCAAGAAATGATTAATAATCTACAAAAGAAAAAAAGGAAATAAAAAAAATATCTGGCAATGTGAGCTTAAAGTTGTTTCAAAAACAGTTACATTAATTTAGGTGAGTTCACAAACTTGAAGAAATGCTATAAAGGTATTTTGTGCAACGCTGTCTGATCCCCAAAGACAATAAAAAAATGAATGCAAAGAAAAAATATGTATAAGATTATAATTAGTGTACCTGGAAAGGAGAGCGGATCTTGATGTACTTGCTGCCCTCCATAGAGGAAACTTGACAGACCAGGAAGCGTGTGACTCCTGAGTCTGTGTGCATGACGCTGTACAAGCCTCTGCCCACTTTGACCAGGGGGATCACACTGGCTGATGTGTGGCCCTCTGGAGCTGAAAAAAGCAGAAGACACAGTCTGAGATATAGAACTGACATCAAAATAACATTTTTCATACAACAAACTTTGACAGTTTAAAAAATGTATTAATATGAACTAGTCAATGATAAAGTGTAACTAACTTACTGGGCTGTAAGTAGTAATCTTTTTCACTCAGGGAGATCATCGCTGAGAACTGATCAGAGTCTGTTTTAGTTAAATAGTCCATCTCGAAAGTTTCTCCAATCTGCAGCTTGACTGTGTGGTTGTTGGTTGCCTCCTTGTTGATGGGAGAAAACATCTCACTGTGGCGGACGGACACTGGAAGCCCCAGCATGTTTTTCACAACAAATGGAGCTTCATCTTTTTGAGAACACTCTGTGGTCTGTTTGGCAGCCTCTGCAAAAGCCTGAGAAAAACCAGAAACACAATGATGACGTGCATCTCTTCCCTCCTTTAAAGACGCACCTTCAGTAAAAACCAGCGTCTTACTGTGCCCAGGTTACTCAACATGGTCAGCCCACATTTGGACAGTGTGATGTTGAGCTGGTCTTTACTCCGGATGAAAATCGCTGTCTTGTAGTCTGGGACATTGCCATCGATTTCATCTGATGACACAGATGAGTTGACTGGCTTCTTTTTCATCTGGTTAAAGAGCAATAAACTATTAGACATATTATATTGATATGTGCATGTGTAAGAACACTATGCAGCTATTTCACACTACCTTCAATTCCAGTGTCCACGGTCTGAAACCTTCTCCTGTCTCGTCTTCTAAGGGTTCCACCAGTGGCTCCCACACCCCCAACATCTCATTATAATAATGCATCTAAAAACAAAACAAAGCACAATTTACAGATTCTACAGTAGCATGAGTTTATAAACAATGAAAATATAAAATATGAAACAGAGGAAAGCACAGCTGGTGAAGTATAGTTCTCTTTTTACCTCAAGGTTGAGCTCACTGTGTAAGTTAATGAGTGTGGACCAGTTTTTCACATCTCCATGAAAGGAGGACTTGGTCAGAAGCATGGGGACAGTGCGATGTCCCACTCCAGCCTCCAGAGTCAGACAAATTGAATTTATGGTAACCTGCAGCGACAGAAAGACAAAGACAAGGGACAACAAGCTGTATCAAGAAGAATACCACTTCAAACAAGATAAATAACATGAGAAACTTTATGACAAAAATTATAATTATGATGAACAAGTACTCGTTAAGCACCTTTAAGGACTCTCCCTGGGGAATCAATGGGGTCAGTGACTTTGTGTCTTCATCTCCTTCCTCTTCCAAGAACCAAAGTTTGAGCTCCTTCCAGCCTCGTTTCTCCCAAAGATCCACATGAACAGGCCTGTCCTGCTCCTCAGGAGTCTCCGCTGTGGGACTCAGTGCCGACTGGATGGTAATCACTGTGTTGATGATGACAGGAGACACCTGGAACAAAAGAGTCACACAGGAGGTTGAAAGATCTTTTTTTTCTCTCAGCTAACTTTCTTAAACTGATGGCAAATGTAAAATAATGACAATAATTCAACAGATTTTCTAGTAAAACTTGAGAGAGGTTGATGCTCACAAACAATGCAGCTGGTTTAAAATGTTTTACTTTGGTTTTGAGAAGGACAACTCTGAAGGTGTGAAACCAAACAAATACCTTCATAGAGAGAGTGTTGATGGAGACCTCCATAGCCTGAGGGGAAGATGGGGACTGAGTACTGTTAAAGAACACCTGGCATGGCTGCAGAACAGTAGTCACATTGTTTTTCCTCTTCTCTCTTAAGAAGGGGCACGCCATAACCTACGATAATCAAAAAATAACCCAACATATTCTTAATAATTTGTTTTATCTTTTCAAATTGTTTCAGTGATGCAGGTTTAAAATCTAAACCTTTAGCTCTTTGATGACTGCACTCATCTGCGACCCCTCGGCACTACTTTTCATTTGCAGCTCGCACTGTGTGGTCATCACCAGGGCTGGTGCATCAGCGCGAGTCAGGTCAGCCACAAACACAATTTCTGGGTTGCGCACCACGACGTTCATCTCTGTCTTTGACACTGGGGCTAGAGCCGTACCTTAGAGAAGAAGAAGAAGAAAGTAATTGGCTGTAGCCTCCCATCTATCCATGACCTGTACGTCTCCAGGACTGTGGGGCGAGCAGGTCGGATTACAGCTGACCATTCTCACCCTGCATATGAACTGTTTGAACCACTCCCCTCGGGCAGGAGGCTTCGGTCCATTCAGACCAGAACCTCTCGCCATAACAACAGTTTCGTCCCCTCTGCCTTCAGCCTCCTGAACACTCATAATCCTGTTACTGTATAACTCTGCTTTGATCACTTTATCACTGTATTTTAACTGCACTACTCCAACTGCACGTTTTTTCTGAGTATTGTATTGTATTGATTGGTGTACATATGTTTTCTTTTATCTTTTATATTTTATTTGCACCTTTATGCTGAAGCAAGTTCCTAGTTTGTGAATCCTGTTCATTGACAATGACAAAAATAAACTGACTCTGAAGGGGAAAAAAAATCATCACCAAACATCAATTTTTGTCATCAGACAGATTAATGCAACTATCGTCATAAATAGCATTTCTAAAATTATCAACATCCAACTCAATTAGATTAAATTAGATAAATATGAACGTTTGATTTTGGATGATTGTCATATTTTAGATAAGTGTGGTTTGCATTGGCTGAATCAATTGGATCAGAGTGTATTTGAAATGACAAACTCACTCGAGTCTTTTGATGTGACAGAGGAGTTAATGTTCTTTTTTTCTCCAGCTCCAGTAATGTTTTTAGGTTGTGCCCCCTGAGCAAAGCCCTGCTGGGTGGCTTTAAGAAAGATGTCAGCCACGGTGAGTAGGAACTCCATGCTGGCACACAGATACACGTCCTGCACCAGCGTGTCTAAAACGATGCCTTCATGGCCCTGACGGTAGTTCACCTCCACCATCATGTTCTGTTCCGCACCTGGCCGCATTGCCATCATCCTGGAGGAAATAATGTGATGATTTATTATAATGTACTTGTCCTTTAAGAAACAAATGTTAGAAACAATTAAGTTGTGTCAAACACTAGAGTTAAAATGCACGTTTCTAATTTATATTTTTATGACACAAGTTACTGTGACACATCTGAGTCCTTTTACTCTTTAACGTTAAAATATATTTACGCCCCAACCCCAAGCAAAGAACATCATGATAAGGGTTTCCTACAGGTAAGACAATGAATGCTCATCTGTGCATTACTAAAAACAAAGACTAACAGTTTTTTAAAGGATTCTGTCTCAAACCTTGGGGTAACCATCTTTATTTTTGGTCTCTTGTCATCCAGCAAGCACATAGTGAGTCGGACTGAAGCCTTCATGGAGCTGTCAGAGTACATGTAGACAGAAGTGGAGATGGTACCCAGAGTAAACTCTGCCAGCTTCAGCTGCTCATCATGCAGGTCTAAAAGTTGTACCTATGAACACACAATAAACAAAATAACTCACAACTGAAAGAAGAACAGTTGTATGTTATCTGTGTCTGTATTTGCATACCACATGCTCATTAGGGCTGTACAGGACCAGCGTCATGGAGTCAAACTTGAAGTCCAGCTTGAGTGTAGTCTTCAACTTGCTGGGTTTCTGAGTCTCCACCACAGCAGCTGTCACCACGGTGTTACCTGCGTCAGTGTCATCGTTGCACAACTTTAAATTTTTGAATTCTGCTAAAATGCAGCAAGACACTCACCCTTTTAGAATTTATAAGTCATTTCTGGGTTTCTGTGATCTTGAACTGTCCCAACTCTACACTAAAATTCAACTAATTCAGCTCCTAAAATATTAAGTATATAATAAATACAGGTGATCACCGACTTACGGCGCCATTGACTTACGGCATTTCGGACTTACGGCGCCATCACACCTTATGTTGTCTTTTTTATGCAGCATTTTATGTTTTGTTTTTTTTTTTGTTTTTTGAGGGTATTTTGTTAGCTAACTGCTTGGAAACACATTAAAACGGCGTTCTAAGTGCGCAGTTGTTGTTTTA
>JARVLU010001462.1:16853084-16864078 GCA_031762415.1 Simpsonichthys santanae
CCAGTCACCATCTATGGACAAAGTGTTTTTAAATTACTGGCTTCACACAGACACACACACACACACACACACACACACACACACACACACACACACACACAAAAACCTGCAAAATGTATTAATTTTCAAGTCTGTGTTATCTTTGAGAAAGTCATTTATTAAAACCATTAGTGGAATAAAAGCTGAGTGCATTGTTTCCTTAGTAAACTACATTTTCAATAAAATTTTGGGTTTACTTATTTCCAAACAGTTGCTCATACAGTCCTGATGTAGGCTTATACAAATATATAAAACATTTTCTTTCACTTCATGCGTCTGTATTGTTTGTACCTGGTTTGCTGTAAAGGAACTGTAAGCTGCTAAGCTTCACATCGAAGCTGTCGTACGCTCTGGACATAATGTCTTCAATGTTACTGGAACACGCCGACAGCTGCGGCAGATTTTTCTTGCTTTGACTGGACATCTGAAAGAAAAAAAAAAACATTCAGATTTGCACAAGTTGGAATCTTTAAAATTTGTCTTTAAGTACAACATCGTAGAAATATCTGTAAGTAATACAACCCAAAAAGCAAAATAAATGAATCCAGTTACAAACACTGGGTTTTGGGTCTTGCTTTGCAAACTTGAAATATTTCCTCAAACACTTTCTGACCTTGAAATGACCAAGGTCCAACAGCAAGATGTTCTGAGTCCCGTTGTAAAAGCCGGTCTGGGGGATGATCACATATGAGGCCATCAAGTTCAGCTTCAAGTCGAGAACTTTCTGCGTTTCGATCACATACATTAAACCTGAAAAACAGAATGTCATGTGTTTATCACTTATAGATTTAATAATTGTCAGTACTGGAGAAAAAAAACAAACAAACAAACATGCACTTAGTTCGACTTCCAAGCCCCAAACAGAAAACCAAAACAGATTTTGTTAACATTAAGAAACACAGTTTGCATCTCGTAGGCTATGCTTGAAAATATTAACAGCACAAATATATGTATTTTTTTTTATTATTACAGTATTTGTAATTGTTACAAATGTCATGTTAGTAAGGAAAGCTGTTTTGTTGTTGTTTTTGCACAGTTGAAAATGTTATTAAACAATGAAAATCATGCTCGTTCTATAGCATTTTCAGATTATGATCACAGATACCCCTGACGTACATACATCTGGAAGACAGTTTTATAAAATTGCATCAAGTAAAATTTACTAGCCAAATTCAGTTTCTAACAATAAAGTATGTACAACAAAAATAAAAAGGAGCAGCTTAAAACATATTTTAGAAACAAACAAAAAACAGTTTAATGAGGATGGGCAGGAGGAGCATAATCTGATAAGCTCCATGTGTGTAAACACTGTACATAACTAAATTGCTAAATTAAGTCAAAGAATGTGTTAGACGAGGAGCTGGCTGCAGGCCTCCGGTCACTGCAGCCAGCTGCTGCTAGCCGTGGGAGGCTTCCTCTTGGACTCAAGGACCCGCCTCCAGCCCCACGTTGTCTCCCCTGGCTCAAACCTCACTCACACTAAATAAATCAAGGAGACATGAATTCAGTTTTACCAATTGTATTAAAATCAAGGCAGGAAAAGGTTACAGTTTACAGCTCTGGCCTCTCTGCTCTATATCAGCCGGAGGGCTTGATGTCCCGTGTCATTGCAAATTTATAGGGCCTTAACTCCTCCTTCGCAGAAGGGGGGCTCTTCCTGTCAAGTGTATGAGGGAGCGTAACTAAGTGTGATCTGAACGGATCTTACGTGGATCGACGTGTAAGGAAATGAGACGGTGCTTCAAAAGCCTTTCTACGTGATGTGGCAAGCAAAATAAACTCTATTCCTTGACGGATATTGAAACACTGTGACTCTTTTTTTTTTTTAGAGTTGCTGGCCCAGTTGAACCCAGTCAGAACCGGGTTATAATTTTATTATAATCCCATCTCTGAGCAGATCAGAAACCACAGGACCAGTCTAGATAAAATATCTAACAAATGTAAACGTGCTCTCATCAGAGTTCACACCAGGTTTGTGATGTTGGGATCAGTCCTGGTAGTTTAGGTCTGTAGTGTGCACGTTTGTGCTCATAAAACATCTCACCGGTGGAGGTGCGGTCTCTGAACTGTTCCAGTTTCATCAGGGTTGCGTTGGTGAGCTCATCGAGCTGCAGGTCGTCAGGCAGCCTGAAGAATGCTGCCATGCTGTTCACTGTTACCTATAGAGAACAAACACATTTCATAAGAACTGGTACTTCTCGTGATATTATTTAAGCGTAAACACAGACGCACTGAGAGGCGTCACTCACTGCATCATAGATGATTTCCAGGGGTTGTGATTCAACATGAAGCCGCTGGTTTGCACTCTCATCCAGCGGGTTGGTTTCAAACAGGATGCAGAGCAGCGGGGTTCCTGCTCCTGTGGCTGCCTTCCTCGATGAAAGGAGGGTTGGTGCGGGCCTGTCTGTGGCCAAACCAGTGACTTCAAACAAACTGAGCTGCGCTGTGATTCTGAGACAAAGAGAAACTGGATATTAATGCCAGGATTCTCAGGAGGATATATGCTGGAAGGACTAAAAGGAAAAATATTTTAATTCTATTATATCACATACTATTTGATTATGAAGTAAGGAGTGCTTTGCTTTGCACAATGTTTGTTTTAGAAACGTTTGAATCACATTCATGTTTTCAAACTAATTACTTCAAAAATATCTAAAATGTGCAGGAAATACCATACAACATTAAAACTAGCCAAAAGCTGCTCAAAGAGCGTTGACAGACTTGATGGCTTGAGCTCCTGGCCTCTGCGCCAGCGTCGACTTGAGCTCCTCCACAGTCAGCTTGATGATCTCGTTTTTGTCCTTCTTGTCCTTGATGGACACGGTCAGCCTTTCCATGTGAAACTTAACCTTCATGTCTTCAAACTGTCAACAAAAGACCAAAAATAACAGTTTCAGAATGATGAGCCAAACAGGAGAGTATTAATAGTTGAAAGCCAGAAAATGAAAGAAGTGACTCACTGTTTTTGGCAGGTTGGGATTAGCAGCGGTTTCACTGTATCCAATGGCAGTGTAGAGTTTGGCTTTCTCAGCAGGGGTTAAAAGCTCATCAAAACCTGAGATGCAGACATGTGGGAAGAAGGAATAGAAGGTGAGCATAAAAATACTGACAATGACACTAAAGTTTGTTCTGATATCAACTATACAGCTGAACTATGTTTCTTTCACATAGTCACACATGCCTGGGTTTACATTTTGCTGCTTTTCTGCTCAGTCTTACAGTTTAGTTTTAGTATCTTACTTCCAGGCTTGGTCTCTTTTGTCTGTGTCTCGGCTTCTCCTCCCCAGTTCCACATCCAGCTGATCCAACCCTGAGACTCCTCCTCCTCCATCTTCAACCCTGGACGATAAATACGCAGTCCTGCCTTGCTTGCCTAACATGAAATAAAACATTAACTGTTGTAATCTTGGAAACAGAAAGAGCAATCACCAAATTATGCAACACTTGCAAATGTGAAATATCGATGAGTAGAGAAAGAACCAAATTTTTGACCCCAAAAGTTCATGCTCAATAATTTAGGTACAAATCCAACAATGTTCAGTCATGGCATCTGGACGGTTTCTTTTTAGCTGAAACGTTTCGTCCTTCATTCATTCGTCAAATTCTTGACCACTAATTTTTCCACACATTAAGAATTTAAGAGACAACTCAGCTAAATAAAAACATATGACAATCATTATGGTTTGATAAACTCCATGAGCCAATGTCAGACAGGTTTTACAAAACCAGATGTGCATCAAGTCAGAAAGCTTACCTCCACCTCAGCCTGTTGTCGAGCTAATGTGATGTTAAAAATATCCAAGGTCTTCTCAGTCTCCTGAAAAAAAAATAACGTGAGATAATTTATCAAAAATTTACTCCATTCATTCTAAAAACATGGCAATAAAATAATGATTCTTAAACTCAAGAAAATGTGACTCAGAAGAAAGAAATAGGACAAAACTTCAACACAAACAAAATCTTCAACTTGTGTCAGTTCACTAAAAGATAAAACAATTAAAAAATAGCATCCCTTAAATTACCAGTCTGTCTTTGAATAACGTTTGAAATGTATTTACAGATTTTAACAGGTATTCGACAGTACATCTGAGCAGAAACAACCCATCACACTGATCCGTTCTAGACAAACCTTCATTTTATTGTACAAATTTCATATTAGGATAAGTTCGGCCGAGCCCCACCTCTAGCTGCTTGAGAAGCTCCTCGCAGGGCTTCTTGCTGGTGATCTTTGTCTTGTAGAAGTCTTTGTAACGCTTCACCCTCTGCCGGTGCCGGTGAATGGATTTCCACGACCACATGTGGAGACGTGGCTTCACGTCCACTTCCAGGATGCTGGTGGTCACGTACTTCCACCTGAAGTTCAGGAACATAGAAACAAAGTCAGCTGCTCCATCTGCGCAACGTGCAGCAGAAACAAAACGTCAAATTTTCTGACCATATGAGAGCATTCTTGTGAACATGGACCTCAGGTCTGTACTTCCTGTATGGCAGGTTTCGTGACATCAAATCCACCGAGCCCAGCAGTTCCAAAATGCTAATATACTGAAGAGACATTACAAAGTAGAACAGAGCGCAGCAGTTCAGTCATCTTACTGTTGAACTTGTTTTGATCTTTGTCTCTAATACAAGACACTCGTGTTGCGCTTTGAGACAGACATGTTTTAAACAACACACATGCACTGACCTGAGACTTGTTGAGCTCTATAGCCACCTCACTGAGATTGACCGTCAAGTCCACTTTAGGAGCAGAAAAATCCACATCTGACCTGGGATTCATTCGTAGTTTAGCATCCGCTGATATTGGGCGAAAAACTGTGGATCCACACCAGGAAAGTGATACAAATTTAGAAGAAACTAAAGTTTACATTGACATTTAATAGTGCTGGGCGATATGAACCAAAATTTATATCTCAATATTTTATGATAAATCGCAATATACGATATATATCTCAATATTTTAAAAATATAGAGATATCGCCCTGCTCTAACTTTTAGCTATCTCAAGTTAATGATCTGATCTGGACATCAGAATTCTTTGTTTTTAATGTAAGATTAGTAATTCAAATCACACACATACACCAGTGCATATTAATAAAAATCAAAACAAAAGCTGCTGAGAGGTAATGAAAATCTGTTAAAATATGCTGCTGTGTGACATGATGTTGGAACTATGCATAAAGTGGCACAACATATACCCGGATTTCCCGTGACGAAACATGGCGCCACGTTTAAAATCACTTTTAAATCAAATTTTCACTGATTTATCATTTTGCTTGTAAAAAAGAAAATAGTTGAATGATACAACATATATATGTTGTGCCACTTTATGCATAGTTCCAACATCATGTCACACACACTTTAATGATGTTTAATAATGGCAGTTAATCATCGGTTTGATTTCATCTTTTTCCACGTGTGTTTAGCTGAATTTGAAAGTAACAAAACAAAACAAATAAAGAGTAGATTATAACAGTGAAGCACTTACTGAAGTTGTGGCTGGCTGGAAGAGAAGGATGAATTTCCACACTGCTCTGAAGACAGCGCTATAAAAAATATATAATAAGAAAACATTTTTATACAGTTTACTTTTTGAACTTAAGCTCTCCATTGCCATACTTTTCAAAAATACCCATGAGGCCTTTTTAACAAGTTATGTACAAGCTTTATAACAGAATTTATAAAAAAGTTTGATGCACTTAAAACAGTTTTTGTTTCCAGATTTATGCTTTATCTGTATGTAATTCTGCCAGAACCTCAGACCTGTGTAAACAAGGACCATACTGTATGTCAGCCCCAATTTAAAATAAGAGCACTCAATGCAGACATGAAGGAGATAATGTACAACGCACGGTGTAACGACTCACCAAGGCCTCTTCAGCGTTGTGATTGGAGAAGAGCACCGAGTTGACATTCCAGTAGACAAACAAGTTGTCCAGTCGAACCAACTGAGGGAAGAAATCACAGAAGCAATTAGTGTGATGGAGAGCTGAACACCGAGCGCAAAGTGAAGAGGAAATAAAAGAAGTTCCTTGAACTAATACTCAAATAAAGGTTTCATAGAACTGATCTAACTGGTTTCATTCATAAAAACGGTGCTCAAAAAGTCTGTGAAGTTATAGAAAATGCAACTGATACTTTAAATAAATAAATATCTAAATGAAAGCAAGTATTGTCTGAATTACAAAAAAAAAAAAAAAATAGTGCTGAGCTAGTTGTTAATGTTTTCACTCAACACAACATAAAGCAGGTAGGGAAATAAAAACCTCAAAGGAACGAAGCAAACAGGCTAAGATTCTCCATTAGTTTAATATTTTGTAAAATCTTAGTAATTAATTTTTTTTTTACCTTAAAGAAAAGCTTGGCATTTTCATCCAAGAGACTGGGCTTCCAGTTTTTATCAGCTGTCTGTTATGTAATGGAAAAATAAACAATACAATACAGTACAATACACATATTCTGACAGAAAGTACATTTAAAAACATTTTACCTGGAGGCTGAGGTTTTGAAGTGAAATACCAAACGACAAAGGACAGTTTTGATTGGTAACCTGCAAAAAACAGACATATGAAATAAACCAATTGATTCTATAATTAGTCTGTATGATTAATTACTGACAAAGGCAAATGTTAATACGCAACAAACAAGCCCACTGCAAACAAACCAGTATGTGATTTTGAAGTACGATCCTCAGTTGGAATACTCACATCATCTTCATAGCGCACATGGATGTTTGAGATCTTGATCTGCAGGTTTTTAATAACCTGAGTCACAAGTTTTTCTACGAAGGTGTCTTGCTTCTCCAGTTTAGGGTTTTCTGTTAAACATGAACAAATACGACCATGAAACTCAAACAGATTCTAAAGTTTTTCTGCAATGCCTTTAAAGAAATGCAGAAGTGCAGCGCTTCATGATGTATTTCTTAGTTTATATCTTTGATCCTTCCTTATTACTGTTTCTTTTACTATTTATATTTTTGCTACTGTTGGGTGTAACTGGGACCCAGTGTACACAATTTTGTTTCACCTCATGTACCACATGTGACGTGAATTACAATAAAGAACTTTGAAATAAAAAAACAGTTTGTGGGAGGGATTTGCTTGCTTCTCTTAATGCTGATGTTAAAATATCATCCATCCATGATCTTTACCCACTTTTTCCTTTTCGGGTCATGGAGGTCACTGGTGCCCATATTCAGCATCACTGTGTGAGAGGCGGGGGACACTTTGGACAGGTCTCCAGTCCATCACAGAGGCACATAAAGACTAATGAGACAAACAACCATTCACCCTCTTACTCACACCTAGGGACGATTTAGAGTTACCGATCAGTAACATGCACGTTTTTGGTCTGTGGAAGAAAAGCGGAGTACCCAGAGAAAACTCACGCATACACAAAGCAAACTCCACCCAGAAAGGATTAGATCCGCCGACTTTCTCACTGAGAGGCAACAGTGCTACTAACTGCCACTATAAAATAAAAGTTGGTCCTTTTTATTTTGAACGATTTAAGCTGCAACATACATGTTTTAAGACTAATAGTGAAAAGCATTACTTTTTAACCTTGTTTTGTATTTACAGAACTCTCACACAAACACATGTGTTAAACATTGAAGCTGAATTTAGACTCGGACCTTTCTCTGCAGCCTTCTGCTTTGTCTCCTCTATTCGCTGGAGTTCCCTCTGACGAGCCTCCTGTAGCTGCCTCTCCTCCTTTTCTGCATCATACTTTATACCTGGAGAAAACGTACCACAGAAAATGTAATTTTATTATACAGTATTTTCAATACAATACCATAAACAGCGTGAGCCTTAAATGTTATGACCTTCTTGCCAGTTGTTAGGAGACTTTTTTTCTTCTCTTTTTACCACACATCAACAAGACAATTAAACAAATTGAACCTTATATTGTTGCTATTTCTAAAACTTCTGAATTCATTTCATTCTGTAAAATAAGAACTAAAATAAGCAATTGTTCTAAGAATTTATTAAATTAATCAACAAGAAATAATAATGCTGACAGGCTGGTTAGGCTTTATTAACTATTCTGAGTATTTTCTGGAGTATAAGTTGCATCAGTCAAAAAAAAGCATCATGAAGAGGAAAACGCATAAATAAGGTGCTTTGGCATACAAGTCGCATTTATTATGCATCACCTGTGACCCATCACGTTTATTATGCATTTATTTAATAGTCAAAACTGCTTCATTTTGCCTGGGTGGTGCGGCGCCATCCATCCAATGCTAGCTCTCCAGTGTTCATCCACCTGCACCAGCTGAGTGAAACTAGTGCGCACGGGAGGACTTGCTGTTGCAGTTCTTTGAAATTTAAAGTGTCAGTCAAAAATTGCGTTATGAATATGAAAAAAAAAAGTTTAAAAGTCACTCCGGTACATAAGTCGCAGGACTGACAAATCTATGCAAAAATCTATGCAACATATACACCGGAAAATAAGGTACCTACAGAACAATATGACATTTAGTGAGGACCAACACTTACCGGTAATCTTATTTTATATGTATTGTAAAGAACATAAATGTTGCTCTTACTTGCTGTGGGGACTATAAGCAGATAGACACCATCCAGCGTGGCCTCCACTGACTGGGTGTAGAGATTCTTCCATGGGATCTTTAGCTCCAGACGTCCTGTAAACAAAAAAACACTAAGAATGCTTGTCTCTGAACCTGAACGGTTTGAAAGGTCCCAAACTGGGTCGAATGAGGCCATCATTGTTACCTATGTGACCAGCTCTGACTTTAAAGGGAATATCGAGCTGACTCTGCAACACAGAAACAAAGAAATCTTCATCATAACATAAAACTCTGCAAATCCTGATTAGTTGTACCTATGTTAACTTTAACTTACCAAGGCATTTTCCTTTATTTCAAGGTTTTTGAGAATGGCATCCCCTGCAATGACAACATGTTAAAATCACATTGCCCCAATTTGTACAGACAAAGTGAGGTCCATATAAACAGATTTAACAACAATGTGGGCTCTTTAACTTGAGAACTGCCTTAAAGCAACAAAATGAGCTGTGATGAACAACTATGTCGTTTTTAGACACATGCAATGTTGGAATAGAGGCACATTTAATGTATCCGGTAATGCAAATGCAGCCAGCAGACACACGTAAAGAAACTTCTTTTATATTCTTCTCATTCGCCCAACAGGTCTGGAGGTCTACAGACTCCTTGGACATTTAAATGAACCCGGAACGAGTCATAAACCTGGCTGTGGAAGGGCGGGACTACTCGCTTCTCAGAAACTTCAAGGAGCAGCTGAACATGCAATATCAAATTATTACAGATGAATGTCACGTTTTTATCCGCAGAAAGAACATTTCACTGTCGTGTTATACTCATGCTGTATCGCCAAGCTGCATTTTAAAAAAAGACAAGCTCAACTTGACCGCTGAGGGCTTCTTTTCTGCTCACGCGACTACCTGCTAACATACTGTATTAGCATTTAGCTCCGCAGCTTAGAGCTAAAGACAGGCAAACAAGTTTAATTACCTCCCCATATTCCAAGCTTCAGCTGTGAGCTGTCAAGGTTGACAACATAATCTCCCAAAAAACGATTCAGAACGTCCACTACGACGCTTTCAAAAACCATTTTAACGTTTCTTTCATCGGCCTGTCACTGTGTTTACATCTTGTGCGGACCCCTTCACGTTCGCAGCCTCGAGACGATTAGCGTGACGTTCAGGAAGACGAATGTACGTCAAGACGTCACTGAGAACGTCACATGAAAGGCAGGTCGTTGTAACATATAATCAAATCACAGTTTTTCTTCCTGTTTACTGATATTCTTGCTTGTTACATTTTTTTAATTAAACATATAAAAAATAATGTTCTCGCTGATAAAAAAATGTTTCAAGGTCTGATTATGATTACTGATACTGATTATGTTTAAATGGCTTTAAATTACAGCTATCCACAAGGAAAAAATATTTCAATAAAGATGAAAAAGATAATCAGAAATGTTTTCTTTATATATATATATATATTACTGTATATTTTATATATGTTTTATATGTCTCCTAATGTCATTTTTGCCCAATATTTTTTAACCCTTTTCCTATTCACGTGTATTTTGCTTTTTGGCTTTCAGTTCAGATATTCACCACATGTACTGTATATTCTATTTATAATCATATTTAAAATGAAAATTGGGTTGTTATTGGATAGGGTCATATAAAAATTTATCCCATCCCCAAATTGTCACATATTCACAACACCACCAACTGAAACACCTTTCAGCACAAATAGGCTTTTCTTAAACAGTTTTAACTCCAGGAAGCTCGCATTTTTATATTTGCAATGTGTTTGTTTTAAGCACAGTTTCAATTTCAGGTTTTGTTAAATGATTCCCCACTTTTTTCTAAATTTATATTCACAACATGTCCGTATATTTGTAATTGCATTATTGATAATCATTATTTCAATTACTGATGCCAGCTTTGATCAGTACTGGATAGTAAAAACTATATTAAAGACATCAGAATTTATGTTTTAAATATGCAATTTTTAAATGAAACTTAAAATTCATTCAACCTTTATTTATACAGGTTAATGCCATTGAGCCTCGGGGACTCATTTTCAAGAGAGACCTGATTTTAATAAAGAGTGATGACAACAGTGGATAACAAAGACAACAATAGACAATCATAAAGGATGTGTACAAATTGAGAATTTTTTTAGCTCGACAATAAACAACTGTGTCATCAGCATTGAAATGTAAGGATGCATCAGGGATGCTCTGACCTACATTACCTATGTAGATTGTAAAGAGGGTTGGCCCTAAGACTGAGCCTTGTGGTACACCATTGTTGACTGTTAAATAACTGGAAGAAGTATCATTATGTTGAACACATTGCCTTCGATCTGAAAGATAGTTAGAAAACCAACCAATGGTGTGATCTGAGAAACCGATTTCTGAGAGCTTATGACACAAGAT
>JARVLU010001462.1:16872181-16883630 GCA_031762415.1 Simpsonichthys santanae
ACACCATACACCAGACAGACAGACAGACAGACAGACAGACAGACAGACAGACAGACAGACAGACAGACAGACAGACAGACAGAGTTCAAACTTCTCAACAATAACTAAACAAACATCTCACTGATTGAATTACCTCGTATCGATCCCATTTGCTGCTGATGTTAATCTATTCATTCATTCTCACCTCAGTCGTAAGATAATTCACAAAAATGTGCAGTTTAGAGGAAACAAGACACAGTTCATTCAGTCAAGTCAAATTCAACTCTTGAGTTAGAGATGTACTAAAAAATACTGGGTGTTTATTTGACCTATCCATGTAATTGGTTAAGATTTTCTGCAGCATGACTAATTAATATGATTATGATTGACTTTTCAAGAGAAAAAACAGGAGAATTAAAGAAAAATATTAAAAAATAACTGCTTAACACAGGGAAGTTCACTGTTGTGTGAATCTAATACTCCTTCTACAAGAAATGAAAATATGAATAAAAGCCTAAACAGTGCTCAATGTTCAGGATTCAGTTTGAAAACAGATGTTGTTTTATATTTTAATATTATATTAATGCTAATAAGTTTACCTTTTGAATGAAGAGACAAATGTATTCCATTGTCTTGTGCGAATGGTAAATAAAAACAATTATTTGTTATATATCATTTCAAACTTAAATTGTTTTTATAAACATTACTTGACATTTTTCAGTTGTTCCAAATATTATAGTTGTTGCATGAAAAACTTCAAAAAGAATTTGGCACAGCGTATTGTAAAATCTGATGAAATTTGTGAACTGTTTAGGTCAAATTTGAGTTGTTTCATAGATGACATATTTTCATGATTAACTTTTTTTATTACTAATGCTGAAGGCTAGTCAAAAGACAAAGTGGTTTAAAGCTACTTATTGCAAATTATGGAGTCAAACATGAAAAAGTTGATCTTGAATTATATGAAAAGTTCAGTTTGAAAGAGTTTACTCCAGTTGTTTTCCAGAAACATTAGTACCGGGTAAGTAATTCTAAAATGCAGGTATGCACTCAACGTAAACAAAGCACTTATCTGCATATTTTTACTCAATGAGTGTAAATACAAACTAACACGTACAATTTCTAGGGTTATTTGAGCCCAAACAGCTCATCCAACATGGCTTTTGTTCTGTTTTCATCACCTCAGCTGCTCCAGCAAATAAACAACATGGTAGTCACAAATTTTGCTTCAAAGTTTTTAATTTGAGGACATGTGAAACACTGATATGAGAAACAAATCTCCTGGTTTTGTTCCTTACGTTGTACAGTTTTATTTCTCTTAATGACATTGCAAAGATCTTCGTTCACGTTTAGCTTTGGTGTGTGTGAATGTTTCTGTGTCTGAGCACTGACGAGACATTTCGTTGTCCACGACGTCCATTTCTCTTTCGTCTCGATTGCTGAACGTTCAAACGAGCTGCTTTTCTCTCTCCAAGCTGATGAAAGTGCTGCGGTCGGTTTTTGGGCGCTGAACTTTCTATCACAGAACTTCTGGGAGAAGTCAGAGAGGGCAAACAGCGGGAAGGAGGCCAGAGTAGTTGAAACCGCTGACCTGTCCTTGATTGATAACAAAGTCTAATAATGGCTAATAGGTGTAATAATTTAGGCCAATAAAGATGGGTGGCAGATTGAAGATGATGTGTGTCGCCTCAGAGGACCTTGCTCCGAGGACGAGTGGAGACAATACACTCGGACACGAGGACAGATACATTTTGACCCTGGATCAGTGAATCACTGCATAATTATTTAGGAGAATGGTGGGAGTGGTACTAAATTAGAAAGAACTGCACGGAGGAAGAAACTGGAAACTTTTATAGAGGTGATGGAGGTTGAAACATAACAGAGACATAAGTCCAGTCAGTTAAAAAAAAAAACTCTATGGTTCTTTGTGTCTCCTGGCCTGGAGCCAGAATTTCCCTGAGATGATTTTTTTTTTTTTTTTAATCAGTCGATGCTGACTCCTTGTGGCACGAGCCAGATCAAGTCAAAACATCCCGCTAATAAAGAGCACGGCCCACATGTGCTGCCCAGCTGTTTTCAGTTATCTGTAATACATGGACTTCAGGAAAGGAACACATTGTGAAGGTAATATGTAAAAAGTATGATCAGTCAAACAAAATGAGGAAAACAAGTCCCTTTCCATTATTCTGTAAACAAAAACCCGAGCTCGAAACAAAAACTGTTCTTTTAATGTTTGGATATCTGCATGAAATGTAAACTATCTACCCAACTGGAGTTTACTATGAGTTGTTGTGAGCTAAAAAACAAAAAACAAACACAAAAAAAAATTATAATTGTTAGAAGACACTTGGTCATATTTGTCCATTTCTAAGGAGTTTTGTCTTCAGAAGCAAAGTTATTTGTCAGATGCAAAAAGTGTATTTACTAAGGATCATTTCTCACAGTGCATGTGATACAGTACATGCTTTCTCTTAGTGTTTCTTCAACATAAATACATCAGTAACATACTATTTTAGTCAATTTCATTGCTGAATTGTGTTTTGACGTATGTACTCTAACTATTTATTAAAAGATAAATAGAATAAGTGTTCATTTTAGATCATGGCTGTATTTTGTAAAAGAGAACTGTTTTCTCCAAAATGTGAGTTGTTTGGTGTGTTTAGTTGAAAAAGCTTTGACCTCGGGCAGAAGGTACAGAAGCCTCCCATCGCTCATGAAAAGACTCAGAGACAGTTATCATTCATAATCTGTCAGATTACTGAACTATTGACAATAACATTGTACTAAGACACATCTGTGACACCTACTATGTTTATTGCTGCTGTACTATGTGGCTGTATCATGTATACCACCGTTACCATCATAATTCAGTTAATCTCAATGTCCCTCACTACCTGTGCAATAACCTGTCACACAACCTGTGTAGCACATGTTATGTGCATTTAAGCTAATATTACCACCTGTGAAATGTTTATTTATACTAATTCATCATTGCACAATTATGTTCTGCCATGTTGTTTACTATATTTATTATGTACTTTATAAATTTATTTCTTTTTCACTTTTTGGTACTTTATGTTGTACTTTTATTGAACATTTTAGTATTTCTTGTATTTTTAGAGAGTAAAATCAATTATTCTCATTGTGAACATATTTTTGCATTGATGACTTTGTGCTAACCCGCATATGACAAATAAACAAACACTAAAATTATAGTTTGTGTGTTTCTGTTGTTTCTTTTCTGGGAAACGGTGTCCTGGGTTTAAAGTTTTATTTATGTGCTCATAAAGGCAGGAGATGTAAAAAGATTAATAAGAGCATTAAAAGTTTTTGAACTGTCTCGATGTTTTAAGATTTTTGTTTGTTTTGATGCTTTCAGCTTGCTTTAAATTGAGGTCAGAGGTCATCACACATCATATTATTTCTTTATTTCTCTCTCTTTGATAAAGGGAGCAGGCTGGAAAAAGATTATTCTTGAGGTTTTTCCTCTGCTCTCACTCTTCAAACTCTGCAAATTGCAAAACATTTAAATGTATACATTTTGGTGTTTCTTTCTTTTTATTGACTTATTTTGCCCTGTAATAAACAGTTTAAGCTAATAATGTGGTTTTATGGGTGGACAGTGAATTTTTGACGGCGACCTGTTATAAGAAATTTTTTTTTTGTGTGTGACGTTCCAAATATATTCAGTAAAATTCAGTCTGGAACAAAAAAATTATATTTAAAAAGTGTGTGTGTGTGTGTGTGAATTAAGCTGCTCATCATGACGATCAACTCTTGCTGATCATTAAGAAAAGCGCATGTAGAATTTGCCCCCCCTGGCCTCTACGAAGGGGTGGATAATTACCTCTAATGTGACATCATCTATGCATGAGAGTAACGTTACGTTTCAGAGGGCGTACGGTGAAACACCTCTGACATAAATGTTTAATTCATTCACACTCCCCCTTTGATTCATTTAAAACCCTGATTTTACATGATAAACTCTTTTCCACTGAAATTTATTCATATTAAATTTCAAGAACATTATTATTAGTGGAAAAAAGTGCTTTCTTGATAGTTTTATATAAATATATATTTTGCACGACAAATTACCCACAGCCCTTTCCCAGCCGATGACCCAAAGTTAAAGTAAAGGAAGCCAACTTTTGCACAAATACTTTATGTTTAAACTAAAGTTTTTCTAAAGTTTTAAACTTGTTCTTTCCAAGTGTTTTGCAGAAAGCAGCAGGAATGTCGTTACTTTATAAACACGGATGATTTAATTGGTTTGGAGTGCCCAGAAAGTTATCTTTTTAAATATAGTCTTCTCAGAGATTTAAAATCCACCATTCTCTCATTATGTTTCTATGATAAAGAAAAGCAGCTAATTTACTACTAAATACCCAATAAGATGCAAAAAAAATTGCTGTGTTTGAGATTAATTTATCTGATACACCTCTAGATTTGAAAAGCAGGAAAATAAAAATAAAAATTCCCGCTCTAAAAGAATCAGAATAGTAAACGGTACACAGCTCCTGCACATGAAGGACACCTCGTGTGATGTTATGATTCCAGAGGCATCTGACTCTGGAGCTGTGACGACCGAGGATCATGGAGGGTAGTAATGGCTGCATTATTACGCCTCTTATTGTGTCTTAATTAGTGGCATTTAATTATGCACTAATGCAGTGAGGGCTATTAAAGACACTGGGACCTGCTGATCAGGGAATTAGAGAACCTCTCACACACAAACACACACACATCTGCAGACACACAATCCCCATATTCTGAAATCTCACTGCCCTTTAACTAGGAATTAAACACACCCTACAGAGAAAGTGTGTGTGTACAAAGTGAACTACAACTAAAGAGAATCTAAAAAAATAAAAAGTCAGCAAGGGATTAGGAGTAAATACAGAGTATGGTTAGGGAAAAAGAAGGAAAAGACGAGCGTAATCACTTTATGTGTGTTTTCCTGAGTAAATGACGCCCAAATAATTTTTCACTCCCACGCTTCTCCTCCACTGGTGCATCTCAATTATTTGTTCAGAGGCTGGTTGTGACAATGGTGTCGGCTGTGCTTTGGGATGCAAAACTGGAGACAGGAGGTTAAATATAAGTCACTTTCACCTGAGGCTTTGTGTGAGGAGAGGCTTCAAAGGTTCATTAAAACAGAGAAAACAAAAGCAGCAAACTTGATCCTGGTCGCCCTGGTTGTTGTTGAAGATGTGTGCTTGAGTCCCCCCACCTGCTCTCACCTGCAGGGATGGTCTCATTTTGATCTCAGAGTAAGAGTTGATTCATGGCTTCTCATTACATTTATGGGCTAAAAGCCACAAAAACAACATTTAGGTTGTTTATGTCCAAACTATTTTAAATTAAGGAGGGATTAAAATATTTACTGTGATTATTTTTTCTCTTTCTCTAATGTGTTATTCAATTAAAAAGGGCATATTTTTCTTTGTTTAATATTCATCATTAAAAAAAATAAAAATTATTTATTCAAACCATTTGTTATTTTATATTGTAATTTTAAAAGAAAAATGTTTTCCTAAATTATCCTGGAGAGTAACTCTTATTAGCTTGTGTTTTTTTTTTTTTTCTTATTATTTTATAATATTGCATTTCAAAGCTGGAAGTAGAAAACTTTTTTTTATTGTTTGTTTGTTTGTTTGTCTTTTTAATGATTAAGTTAGAACAACTGAAGCACACTGCATGCCTCAGTTATTTGCGCACAAAAATAAATAAATAAAATAAAAATAAAACAATAAAGCTCAGAATCAGAATTTCCAATATGACTCTCCAAGTGTGGGAATTAGACTGGAAAAACGAGACTTTAAATAAATACCACACCAAAAGATTCTGTTTCAAATTCTTTATAAATATCTTCAGATAAATAGCGTTATGATACAACCAACGCACAGCTGAATAACACAGAGAAAAGTGCAACAGGCCTAATTTATTCCTTTTTTAAGCATAAAGGCCCACGTGTCTTAATCAAACTTGTTATAAATTACAGAAAAGAAAGAAGAAAAACAGCAACATAGCTAAACATTGGTTTGAATTTGGACAGAACACCGTGGTTGTCTCGTGACAGCTCTCTTTGGCTTCAGCGCGTCTTCTCTGATTTGATTGAACATGGAGCCACATTACAGCGCGTGGGAAATGCCCTCACAAAATGTGCAAAAAATACTTACTCAGTCAACAAAAGACAATAATAAAATAATTTTTTTACAAACCCTCTCGCTGCGGCACCAAACCATGAAGCTTCTGTCAGCCTTTTTTTTAATTTATTCAATTTAAATTCGTCTCAATCTTCTTTATTTTCATCAACTAACCCGCAGTTCACCCGGTTAGGACAGCAGCAGAGCCGGGTGGAGAGGGTTCCCCTTCCCCTCCAGCAGATCTCTCTTCTCCATCACTGATGCTGGGGAGCAGAGTTGGGCCGGACCGCTCTGCAGCCCAGCCAAACCAGGAACTGGACCCAAGGACGGGGTGGGTTTTATGGGCACTGGAACGGCGGGCAGCGTCTGCCCGTTGGCGCTGTGGTAAAGGCCCTTTGACACGCTGAAGGGCGCGTACTCTGAGGAGGCTGCGGGCACGGGCACGCCACTCATGGACTCTGACAGCATCCCCACGTGCGGCCACATCGAGTTAACCATGCTGCTGAGCTGAGGGGGCACTGGGTAACCCAGGTGGTGCATGACAGAGGTGAGGGGGAGCCCGCTGGCCACCACACCCTTGTAGTCTCTTCCTATGATGTTCTCGATGGCGAACGGGTGTTTGAACGCGCCGGGCTGCGCGCACGCGATGCCACCATAACCCTGAAAGTGAGGGAGGCGACTCATGCCCGCCGGCGCGGCCGAGGGCTCGTGGTGGCCGGAGGTTGCAGCCAGCTTGCTGGCCGGGTGATGATGGTGGTGGTGGTGGAAGTAATGCATCATGGGGGAGCTCTTGCAGGTCATGTGCTCAGCGCGCAGCACCTTGAAGCGCTTCCGTCTTCTGAGGAAGCTGCCGTTTTCAAACATGTCCCCGCAGTCCGGGTGCAGAGCCCAGAAGCTGCCTTTCCCGGGCTGGTCGGGCCGCCGCGGGATCTTAATGAAGCAGTCGTTGAAGGAGAGGTTGTGTCGCAGAGAGTTCTGCCACCTCTGGGTGTTTTCTCGATAGTACGGGAACCGGTCCATGATGAACTTGTAGATGTCACTCAGAGGCAGCATCTTCTCGGAGGAGTTTTGGATGGCCATGGCCGTCAGTGAGATGTAGGAGTACGGAGGCTTCTGGTCGCTGTACGAGTTTTTCCCAGGACGGGGCATGACTGGGACGGGTTTCTCAAAGTTTCTACTGATGAATAAAGAAGCCTTTGCTCGGAGTCTGAGCGGTTCTGTCACGGCGCCAACTGAAGATTCTTCCCATCAGTCTCCATCCGACTGATCCATGCCAAACTTCTGAAGCATCAAATTCTTTTATCTGCGTTTGTATTGATTTATAAAATATAACCCAGAGGCCCACACGGACAGGTCAGATCCCGGAGGAGGACTTTCACCCAAATTAAGTTTCTTGAACTGTCTCTTTGCAGAGTGACGCTCTTCAAAGCCGCGCGTAAAACTCAGTGTCCGTGCGTAAAAACCTGAGGTCTATTCAGTTCCTCCGCGGTCACAGGATGAGTTTGACTCGTTTGCTTTCTGTCTGCGTGTGACGCGGCTCCTCTCCTCCTGTGTGGTGCTCCCAGTCGCCCGCGCGCTGTTTTTGTGAGACCCCCGCAGGTCGACCGCTCTGTTATCTATTATCCAGACACTTAGGGGACACGTCAGGAGAGAGCAGAGGGCTGTGCGTGTGTGGTTTCTGGTTTGCGTGTGTGCGCTAGTGGGGGGTACAGTGCGCGGGGGAAGAGATGGGGGTAAAGGAAATGAGAGGAGGGGCGCTTCATGCACGCATTTTTCTCTAATGTGCTGTCTGCCAATCACAAAGTCCCGCGTAAAAGCGCACAGATGTGCGGAGACAGATGTAAACTGTGCTTCAACTGTCGACACTCAGATGTCTCTGATCAAGTTATTGAACACCAAGGAGCTATGTTCTTTATGACCTTTGACCTCTCTTGCCTTAAAATAAGTTTAAACTCTGACAGTTTGCTGTCATGAAACAGTGAATAAATAAATATCAGTTAGTGCACGAGTCTTCCTCATTTCACTCGAACAAGTAAATTAAAAAAAAGAAAATGTAAAACATAAACAACAGCCTCTTTGGTAAATCTGCTCGATTGCACTTTCAGACTTTTCCAGCCATAAATCATGTCTGTCTTTTGCGCACGCGGGTCGGCGCGCCTCTATCCCTCCGCTCTAAATTCACACGAGCGCGCGTCGGCGCAAGGAGCGCACGACACGGGAGCGGGAGCCGCGCGGTTGTTGATTAATTGCTAAGAGGGGAGTCCGGCGGCTGTCTGTCTGTTCAAACACTCTCTGGTGAATCCTACAAGGATGTAAACAAACTTCATCCCCTGCTCCGAGTTCTGCTCAGTGGAGAACAACAGAAGCTGCTGCTTTTATTCATTTATTTCTCATTCTGTTCTTTTTTCCCTTCTCTGGCCAGGTGTCAGGGTCCTTGACGGCTCCTGTCTTCCTCCGTGCCCCCGGTGGGCTTCCGAATACATTACAATAATTAAGTCTTCCGTGATTTAGCCTCCTTGGAGAGAAGTCCAACAATGTAATTAAGGGCGAGCTCGCTGGATTAGATATGAATATTCAAAACTGTGTCAATTAATTAGTCGCTGCGTCTCTCCTGTAATGTGCGGGCCCTTAAAGCCCACTCAGAAGGTCAGCGGTGTCAACCGACAGCATATTTTAAAGGCATCATTTCACTGCGACAATTAAAAAAAAAATCACCTTTTATGTGTGGCATCCTCACAAAGAGTGAGCATTTAAATAAAAACACGCATTCTGTTTTTATTTATTTATTTATTTATTTATTTATTTATTTATGCGAGACCCCTCAGAGGCCAAGGCGGGTGAGCGCATCCCCTTAAAACGCCCGGGAAAGATCAATATTAAATCTGTTTTCACAAAGGGGTCCGTTAAGTAGACTGATCTGCATAACAAAATTAATTAGGTAGTCCACAGCTTCCTTTTGCGCAGCGCCAAACTCCTGGACAAATAACTAGTTGTAAAGCGCACCTTCTGGGCATACGGAACATATGTTGGAATTATCCTTAATTGACTAATTACATAAATTACTCATTAAGTTTACACCACATCAATTATAAAAGATGTATCAATTAATTTTGCATAAATTACCAGTGCTGCTGCTGCACGAACAGGGCGATGGAGGGAATGAGGATCGCCAGGAGGGGGTCTCACCCAAGGTGTGTGTGTTCGTGTGCGCGCGCGTGAGTGACGGTCGTCTGTTTGTTTCAGTCTCTAATAATTATTTGCTCAGCTTAAGGGCAAAGATATTCTTCCTCTGTCTTGCAAAGGGAAAGTGTGGGGGTAATGGCAATTATAGTAATAATAATAATCTTAAAGACCTCTCTCCAACTCATGAGGGGCGCATCGAGGGCCATTAAAATCAATTAGCAGGGCCCATTGTTTTCCATGGGAAATGGAGCTGCTTGAGGAGCTGCAGTGCTGCAAAGCTTATTTGTATGAATTATTTGGAAGCAAATACAGATTTTATTTTAAGATATTTCCCCCTATAATATCTATAAAGGCGAAGGATAATAAATCTGTTAAACCTGTTGCAGAATGACTCCATCAACTAAAGCTATCTTTGACATTTACTTTCAAACTTGAAAAAAATTACAGCTGGCTGTTTCTCATAACGGATCCTGCTTTATTTTATTGGGTTTCATGTTTTTCAAATTCAACAATAATTTTGACGTTTTTTTTTTTTTTTTTAATTTTTTTTTTTTTTACTTTATTGTGCTGATGCTCTTCTTAAACTGATTTGACTTTTTATAATTCAGAGCAAGAGTCACGGGTTTTAACTTTATGAATTTGGCAACAACAACAACAAAAAATCAACAAATAATGCAGCATGTATTCCCTGGTTGTGATATTAAGTCAATAAAAAAATATATATATATTCATTACACTTTATTTTGTTAAGCGTTTAAATCCTCGTCTCATTCTCGACAGTGCTGTTGAATAAAACATATTTGTGAGCGTTTGTGCTGAGCGACAACTCTGTCCACACTTCTGGTCAACCTCCACAACACATGCAGAGCTTAAATAGACCCCACCCTCCACCCAAGAATCTGTCATACAATGCAACAAGCAGCAGGGAGCAGCAAAAATATAAATTTCCATCACCAGCTGAAAAATTCTGTCAAATTTATTTGCAATACACAACCACTTAAAAATAAGGTGCACATATTTGTTTGCAGATTGCTGTGTGAATTAAAGACATTTTAGTTCCCACAACTCGTAAACATATTTGCCTTTGTCTTTATGAATGACAAATTTAAAGAATTTGCAACAAATTATATAAAACATTAATAAAAACTGAGGCTTTTTGTTTTCTTGCAGAAAATGTTTTCAATTTGCTGAATGTTTTCAGGGCAAGGCTCAACCTCGGAGAGTGGAGGTGCACGGTCCAGGCTTCCTAATGTCTTCAGAAGGTTGTTGTTTTTGGGGTGTAGGGTGGGGTGGGTTTTTCCTCAGAGGGAAGTCTCCAGAGAGACCCTGTAGCAAACTCAAAACTTTCTGAAGATATTAAACATAGGCTAAATGTTTTGTTCAAAACATCATCTTCTACAACTGACCAAACTATTCACAAACTGCCACTTAGCTCTGAATGATTGCTGCCAGAGAAATGTTACGGCATTTTCAAGGTATGTTACCATCTTAAAAACTTTTTAGAAGTTTTTGAAACAAAAACATTAAACACAAGGTTGTTTCATATCGTTGTTAGATGTTCATCTGCTCAGCAGGGGCGATTCTAGAATCTGATTGTCAGGGGTGCTTAGCCCCCAGTGCTGACGTTGGTTCTTGGCTCGAACAACGTGACCATTGGCATCAGAAGCGTTCATAATGTGTATGTGTGTGTGTGGGGGGGGGGGTGCAGGAGGCACTGGTGGAGGGGTCTGGGGGTCCTCCCCCAGAAAATTTTGAATACAGGTAGTCCCCAAGTTGCGGTGCCCCCGACATACGGCATTTCGGACTTACGGCACCACCCCAGTGACGTCATCACACCTCACGTTGACTTTTTTATGCAGCATTTTATGTTTTTTTTTTCTTTGTTTGTTTTTTTGAGAGTATTGTGTTAGCTAACTGCTTGGAAATACAGCAAAATGGCGTTCTAAGTACGCTGTTGTGTTACATTGAAAAAACGTGTTTAAAACGACGTTTACCATTCTTTTTCCGAATTACGGCGAAAATCTGGAGTTACGGCCGCCACATGGGTAGCGCTTCGACTTACGGCTAAATCGGGTTATGAACGGGGCGTAGGAACGGAACTCGTTCGTAACTCGGGGACTACCTGTATATGCTATTTCTTG
>JARVLU010001462.1:16892790-16909106 GCA_031762415.1 Simpsonichthys santanae
CTGTGTACATAATTTTGTTTCATCACATGTACCACATGTGGCGCAAATGACAATAAAGATTCTCTGACTCTCTGACTCTGACATATATGAATGACTCTTAGCCAATATCACACCACATTTTAGTTGATTTTTAAAAAATAATAATTCTGATATAATCATTTTTATGTTGGCATAAGGTTAATTAGGCCGCCATCTTGAACTGGGTTGACTCCAAAAGGTAACTTGGTGTAGGTACATATCCAGTGATTACTCTCTGGAAGTTTCAGTCAAATCCATCCAGTGGTTTAGAAGACATTTTGCTAACAGACAAATACAACTGACTCCAAGCAAAGGTGATGTAATGTATCCTTTTTGAAGTATGTGTTGGGGACCATGTTCAGCTACCACAACACCAAACTTTAGGTCATTATCTCTAAAAATTAGCTGTAGATGTCAGCTTAATGATTACCGTTTGAATGTTTCATTAAAAATCTGTTTATTGGTTTTCAAGAAACTACTAATAAACGGACAGCGTTGATTGCAATGGCAAAGTTGTAAACGCAAACCTCACAGTATTGTTTGGAATCAGTCTCAGATTTACCACACACAATTTTAGGCCAATACCTGTGAAATGAACAGAGTTATGCCCCTTTTGTGTATGTTTTTTTTTTAATGCCTTTTGGCTGTATGAGCCATTTTGGATGACTAGCTGTTAGCTTGTCAGTCTAGTGAGGAATAAATTGTCTTTCTCTAAACTGAAGAAGTTCAGAACGCTATCTACAGCAGATGTTAGTTGCAATCATCATCTCCAAACAACCGCATTTCAAAAGATCTGGATTACACTTTAAATTCACACATTAACAGAGGGTGGCTAAAATAAATCACAATGAGCGTGAATGTACAATAAGAACAAATTAATGTGCATTAGAACCTTCTGAAGAAATTGTACTGAAAATCCACCAATAATGTTGCTAATCTTAGTCCCATTTAGACGTCGCAGCATTCAGAATCTTCAGTTTATCTCTGTCGGTGAGTGTGCTTGTGCATAAGATTCAAACCTGCATATGAAGAACCTGTGTGAAAGAGAATTTAAAGAGGAATTAGGACCTTTCATCATCAGTGTGCTTGGCATGAACATGGTGAAGGGTGAGGAGAAGAAAAGATCAAAGAGGCAAATTGGCAGATCCGAGTGCAGCGGGGTATTTGAGTGATAAGCAGAGTGACTGATGAGCATCTTTAGATAAAGTGTAACACATGTCCATTTCCTTTCACACACATATGAAGACATTCTTTTTCTTCCTGAGTTCTTCAGCGTTAACTCTGATGATTCATTCTCGTGCTGACCACTCTTTATCCCTGTCATTCTTCTCCAGATCCACTCTCTTTGTGGATGGCTGTGATCCAGAATACCCATACCCCTAATTGGCTTGGCACTCTGTACTTACAGAAGCCATCTCATCTCCTGCTCAGTTTTTCTTTCTATAGGTCCTCATCGTTTGGCACAGAGCTGGAACTATGTGCTGAGTGTACATCCAGCATAGCTCTTTCTCATTCTGGCCTTTACTACATGAACACAGGCTTAAAAAGGCTTTTTATTCTTCCTCAAATGGATTATTTATTTACAATAAGTGTGTCTAAGGTGCTCTAGCATTTGCTGCTACGCCTCTCTGTGAATGTTTACAACATCTCATAATTGCTGAGGCATAAAATACCTGCTGACTAACCAAACAGTCTATTTCTTTTCTAGGCTGCCAACGTGAACATAAAAACTCATAATCTTAATCAATCTGACTAAGCTAAACCATCCTCAGCATCTAATCTCGCAGAAATGTTCCACAAATACATCTTTCAATAGACAGCACCAAAAAAAAAAGCTGTTTCAAGGTGTTTCAAAGTGCTTGCACGTGCACTGTGCTATGTAAATAACCCTTTTAGGCTGCAGCAGGAAGCTGGTCGTCCTCACATTAGTTCATTTCACGTCCGTTTCAAATCCATCTTGTGTTGAGAAGATTTTTTATTTTTTTTTTATCTGCGTGGCTTTTTCTTTTTCACGACTGCAAATGAAAATAACATTAAGTGTGTAATTTTGCGTTTTGTTTTATAGATGTGAAAACAGACATTTCTTATTTTTGAACACTGAATAATCAGGAGAGGAGAGCTGTTGAATATGGTGAAACAGGGAGGGGAGAGCACTTAGATTGAAAGATATCAGATGGGCAATGCATGCACGCACGCGCACACACAGTGGAGCACACACTGGCCTTTTCTCCGACTAATGCTTCACTTCCTCTTCTGGCTATTTAGTATTGATTTAGCTTCCCTCACATGAAGGAACAACCCTTCCTTGTTCACACTATCCCACTCTTTCTCACACTCCTTTAACTTTTCTTAATTTCCCATTTTTACCTCTCTCCATTTATATTTAGTCTCTTTTATCACTTATTAATCTTCTTCTCTTTAAAATTTCCCAATATCACATTTCTCCCGCTCGCCTTCCACACCTTTTCTGCACGTCTGACCTATGACCCATTTATTTGACCTCCTTATACACACACATACACACACTTTTTGCCTCTTGAAAGTCTTTCTCCTCTTCCCTTAACTTTTCATTTACCTCTCATCTGCCCTCCTTCATGGTCTCCTCTCTCACTTCACTTTTATTTTTCCCGTAACTGTGACACTAATGTTCGATTACAAATGATCAATTGTTAAAGAGATAGTTTGTGTTTTTGAATGTATTTCTCTAAACTGAGGTCTTTCAAAGAACCATCTATAGCAAGTAAGATGTTAATTGTTAAAAACCTTTCCAGATACTCCAGAAAAAAGAAGGGTATCATCTTTATGGTTCTGACAGAGAGTGAATGATATGCTTCTATACGCATGCACCATGCTCTATTATTTTACTATTTACCATATTTTTTGGACTATAAGGTGAATTTAAAATACTTTAGTTTTCTCAAAAATTGACAGTGAGCCTTATGTATTAATTCTGTTTGTGCTTATTGACCTCAAACTGATTTTATGTGGTACATGGCGCTCAAAAATGTGTATTGCTTTGTATTGAGTGTATTGTTTTGTATTTTATGTGTTACAACTGAACAATGTTGAGAGGAATTGTGAATGAGTTGAATCAAGTTTGACTTATCTGACTGTTTTGTTTTGCTTAATCTGCCTTATAATCCAGTGCACCTTATAGTCTGAAAAATATGGTAATAATCTTTACATTTAGGTACTTTAAGGTCATTGTGAATTACATTGTAAGGCTTTGATATCACTGTTTGTGGGATGATGGTGCCAGCTGGCTAAATGTGCTTATCCCATCCCCCTACCCCCAACCGACCCCGTAAGAATCCTTGAGAAATGTTTTCCTTTTCTCCCTGGACTCAGATGGGTTCGGACACAAAGGGGAGGACCAGGCCCCCTATGAGTTTCTACAAGACAAACTTTTTCATTCCAGGAAGCCAGAGCGGGTCAGGAGCTCAGACAGGGAACGCATTAATAAGATCTGTACTTGTGATGCATGGACTTTCTGTGAGTGTGGCTGTTCTCCAAAGCTTTGTAACAAATTTGATGAAGACTACACCCGATCGTTTGTGAATCCATTGTTTTCTACAACAGAGATGGTTAGTGACTGAAAACAGGTGTGCTGATTACAGGTGTGCTCATTACAGGAGGCAGACGTGAGTGTGAACAGAGCAATCAGAGAGCTGAGGACAAAATTACGCCTAGGGAAAAACAAAAACTTAAAACTACCATGCTGAACAGCTAACAAAACACTGGCAGAAAATATATAGATGTAAATTATGCAAAATCAAACAAGGTTATCGTAAAACAAAACAATACAAATCACAGCCCAAACACCAAAACCCCACAAACTATGACACTTGCTTTAAGCTAAAACTGAGGTCGGCTACATAAAAATAAGTGATTTTTGTTGGATCTACATTTTCCATAATAAAAAAAATGTGTTATGCTTGGTGCAGTGTTTGAGCTAAAACAGAAGGGACTGACACTGAATAAAGACCCACTGCAGCTTATTGATGGTTGTGGGTGTTTTTGTTCAAAATGAGATTAGATTAATGCATTTATTTATTTTAAGAATCGTAGAAAATATCATATAGCTATTTTTTTGCTAAATATTGCAATATATTTACTTTGAATTCTCAGCTTTATATCTATTTTTTAATAAAGCTACACATGTTCTATTTATTTGAACAATAATTTTATAATTAGATGTTGTGGTATTTTTTTTTCTGTATTAAAAACGTGTTTGGCAACAAATTAAAGAACATATTTTCTGGTTTTTCTATTTACCCCAAAATTAAATTTCAGTCAATGTAGTGAAACTTTCATTATAAACCAAAACATGGACTTTTTGTCCTCTTTACTACATGAAATAATCAGCTAATGAACAACATTACTCTGAGTATAAAAATGTGAATTTAATTTGCAGTATAACTAGAACAAAGGTTTTCATACTCGTGCAGTCAGTGTTGAAGCAGTTCTTTTGTTGAACACACAGTAAAACATGCATGGTTTCATTATTAATTCATACTGTGGGTTTGAAACTGCTGCAGTCATATAGCATCGCCATGTTCGCTCACTGATGTTCTACATAATACATTGTGCGTAAACTATCAGAAAAAAACTGCAGTTGTAGGCCGTTACCTCCTTACTGTCACTCATTTTTGAAAAGAAAGATAATCTATTAGAGAATAATTTACTGTATTTATCTACTATAAGGTGCACTTGAAATCTTTTAATTTGTCTCAAAAAGCCTGGTGCGCCTTATTTATTAATTCTGGTTGTGCTTACTGACCTCGAACAGATTTTATGTGGTAAACAGCGCTCAAAAATCTGTCAAAATGTCTTAGTTTTGCTTAATCCGCCTTTTATATGAAAACAGACATGTTCATTGATATTGTGCCTTGTAATCCGGTGCACCTTATAGTTGGGAAGAAAAAAAAAACAGTATTTACATTTATGTTTAGAATTAAAATATATATACTGTATATATGTATATGAGTTTTTTTGTTTGTGTTTTTTCAGACAGGTCAGTTTGAGGGTCCCATTCATGCTGTTTTAGGTGGACCAGAGCCTGATGTTAACACTGTGGCTGCAACCCTGTGCTTAGCACTACACCTCAGTCAGGTAACATCCATTCTCCATGCAAGTGATTTTTACTGAAAACCACATAACATACCTTTTTGTAAAACTAGCTGCATCTCTGCGCCCCACTAAAGTTTTGATCCATCAGGACAAGGGGCAGATTGTGTCTTTGCACCAGAGGGATTAGTGCTAAAGCAAGATTAGCTTCCTTGTAAGGGTCACAGGCTGACCAATCTGAGTGGGAAGCCAAAACATCACTAAAAGAAGAAAACCCAGAAGGAAAACCATGGCCCTGTGTTGTGCAGCAGGCTAATAACACTCATCTACTGTACGAAACAAATCCTGTCAGAGAAAATGAAAGACCAATCAACCTTTTCCAGAAGAAGGAAAAACGCCATTTAAATTAAACAGTTCAAGAAAAAGTGAATTAAATGTTATAAGAACTAAAATGACCAGTTGTTAAGCAAAAATCTATCTTTTAATTAAAAAACAGAAACCTCGATGTTTGTGTTTAGGTTGCAGCCAGCCGCTGCAGAGTGAAAGCAGTCGATACACTGATCTTCAGCGTCACCTCTTTAGAAACAGATTTGCTCGTTCTAAGTACTGAAGTGTGTGATAAAACAATGCTGACGAAAACAATAATTAAACGTGATGTTAAACATGCATCTGTACATCGAGCTGGGTAGGATTATAACCCAACATTCTGCTTTCAGGAAGATTAAAAAAAACAAAAAACTAAAGAGCTACATCTCAGATTACAGCCTCTGTTTTTTATGTTAAGTTCATGTTTTGTTTAAATGGGGGGGGGAAGCCTTTTCGAAAAATGGCAACATGGCTTAATAGGTCTAAGAGTTTCATATGGTCAAAAATCATACCATATGGCAAGCACGGGGGTGGAAGGAGGCTGATTTGGGCTTGTTTTGCAGCCACAGTTTATGGGCAGCTTGCAGTTATTGACTCTTTTCTGGCATCAACTCATGTTGGAACAAATAAATCCTTGTCGTTCCTCTTTGGCATTTCTCCGACAGTAAAGAGGCGACTCGCGATGAACTGATGTGTGTTTACTCCATACAAGTCAGACTTGGACAAGACTGCCTCCACTGCTGGCCCATTTAAAATGCAGACATAGTTATTGCAAAAATTAATGAATGTGCGCAAACTCCAAAAAATTGAACTTTTAAAGAAGAGCAATCTAAAATACAAACAAGGCTGAGTTTACTTCTGCTTCAGTTGCTTTGATAAGTTATTAATTTATCCGGTAGATTTTTTTTTTTTTTAACTCCCTGCTTCTGCATTTCTGTTTAATCTTGGCTGATAAATAAATGTTGTGCTGACACGGATTTGAGGCCATACTGATTCAATTGTACAGCCAAATTACACAACAACAATAATAATAACACTATAATAATAATAATAATTTCCTAATAAATATTATTTTTGTTTACTCTATAGACTTAAATGTGTCAGATTTGAACAATTTCCCAGACAACTTTCAAAAACTCATTTTTTGTGATTGATTACATTAAGACAGTATTCACCCAGTTAGACTGTGTTTGTTTAAACACAGGAGAAACATGGGATTTATTTTATTTATTGTGTGTGTGCGCTCCAGAGGCAGCCATCAGGAGGAGTGTGTGTGCCGGTGCTGTGCAGAAAGCGATGCAGTGCTGCGTTGCCTGAGGAGACGGGGAGGTATCTGCAGAGGATGAAAATTAGTGAGAGTTTGTTGCTCTGGAAGGAGGACGTAGACCTTGTGAACCTTCATCATTCTGGAAAACTTTTGCTCACACTCCTGAGCGATGGACTGCTTGACAGGTAAACACACGTGCACAATGCAGGTGTGGACTTAACTCAGTCGGTGAAAGTTTGGTTGGTCTGAATGAAGAATATTTTACACTTTACTAAATGTGCAGTAAAATGTAATCTGACTAAGTGACTGTAGTTCCTGAGCACAGAAGCATTGTCATTGAGGTTTTAACATTATATTTCAGTATGAGTTTGTACCTCATGGCCCACAATATAAAGGAAATCACATTTACAGCAGATAAACTCCCTACAACAATGAACTTCTTCCCAGCAGCTGCTCATATCCTCTTCACGTTTTTATTCTCTCCCAGCTCTGAGCGCAGCACTTTGGAGTCCAGCGTCCTGCGCGTGCTCCATCATGGGAGGCAGCGGGACGCTGTGGATGATGGGACTCTGTCCGTGCTGATGACCGTCGCCAGAGAGATTCTTCAAGAGGCAGCGGAGCAGAGCAGAGCCGCGCTGGGGGAGGCTCTTGTAGGTGAGGGAGGCACAGACCCTCCCACCCCCGGGGGGTTGGGAGTAATGGGGCGATGAAGGGAGACACACAAATCCTCTGACATGACTCGCTTAACACCCACTAGGAGAAATGCAGGAAGAAGTGAGATGAGGGGTGAATGTGGTTTGGAAAGAGCTTAGAACGATGCATAAAGTCTCTGATATTACATTTTAAGTTACTCTGAAGATCTCAGCTGTTTAAGAGGTTAAGCTGAATTAATTATGTTAGAAAATATTGGAAGGATAACAGAACAGAAAAAAGGGATTAGTTGCTCTGTCTGTGGAAAAACTAACATTTCTAAATCAAGATGACCAAGTTTTTAATTATTATCTTCATAAAACGTGTTAATAATGTGAACATGAAGCTAAAGGTATTCCTGGATTAATCGTTGTGTCAGTCAGTAATTTAAGATAAAAGGAGAGAAGAAAGCACAGTGACTGATAAGGACCAGTACACAGAGCAGGAGTTTAATGTTCTGAGTGGTCGACTTCTCATATTTCTGTGTGATAGTTCTTTGAAGAATGTGTTTTCAGCTTCACTGATCCTTAAACAAGCCCATAGCTCCACTCTGAAGACCAGATCATCTCTGTGCAATGAAAATCATTATATTTGCATTGGGAAGCCTTCAATGTATTAGCTATTTACAGTTATTTTTAGTCATTAATATATTGTACTTGCCGCTGTACATGTTGCACCACCGCACAAGTCGCATCAGTCCAAAATTGTCTAATAAAGTGAAAAAAAAACATAAATAAGCCACTTTACCGTATAAGTCACATCTATTATATGTCACCGTGGACGCGTCGTGTTTGTTATGCGTCACTGCTGACCACTCGGAAACATGGACCGGTGTTGTACCAAACATCGATTGGCTGCCAAAATGGCGGCTCCGGGAGCGCACACGGGAGGACTTTAACAAGAATTTAACAAGATTAACACTTAAAACCAATTATTGGTTTGCTTGAAATTATAGCAAAGGTGTGTCTTAGTTTAAATTTTGCTTAATAAATGCACTATATTGGTCAAATCAGCTGCATTTCAAAACCTGATTTGCGGCTGTGGGAACATGTAAAGGGAGGACTCACTGAGTATTTCTTTGGAAATTTAACAATATAACCACCTAAAAGCAATTATAAAGTATTTGTTTGTTTGACATTATAGTAAAGATACGTGTCAGTTTAAATTTTCCTTAATAAATGCACTTTGACGGTCAAATCAGCTGCATTTCGCCTGGGCGACGTGGCAAAATGCAGCTGATTTTATGTTTACTCCAGAAATTCCAGAGCGAGATGAAGGTCGCTTGTATGGCAAGCCAAGTGTCTCATTAATAGCCACTTTTAACTAATAATGAGACATCCAATAATTCTCAATCAGGTCATCTGGACAGTTTCTTTTTTTATAGAGACGTTTCGCCCTCTATCCAGAGGGCTTCATCAGTCTGAGGAGTTCCACTAAACTGTTTCCCCACAAAGCAGTAAACTTATTAAGCAGACCAACCAGTTTCCTGGAGCTAAGATGGTTTCTGGGGGCCATCCTGTCCCTCGCCGACTCCTCCCAGGCAGGCAGCCACAGCCAAAGTGGTTCAAGGCAACAAAGTTCATGCTCAATCATCCAGGTATCAAATCCAATAATTCTCAGTCAGGTCATCTGGACAGTATTTTATAATTTATTTATTTTTTATTAATGAGACACTTGGCTTGCCATAATGCTTGAGGGCCCTCTAGCGGTTGCAAATGGTAATGTTTATTATTTTTCATGTCAGAATGAATGAAATCATCAGATCTCAGCCAAAAATTGGGTTATAGATATGGGGGGAAAAACCTATATTAGTCACTTTGATGCATAAGTCACAGGACTTGCAAATTGATGCAAAAAGGTGCGACTTCTACACCGGCAAATATGGTACTTTAGATTTGATATTTATACAGTACTATGATACAAGTATTTCCTGTTGTATTAAATTCAACGTGTGGCTGATTACTGACCTTGCACAAGAAGGCTTGTAAAAATATCTAAAGAGTGCACTCTCATGTTATTTTTGAACCTACGCTGAACTTGCTGTATGAATAAGAGCCAGATGTAGTTATTCACCAGAGCTTTGTGTTTGTGTCTTCAGAGGCCTTGCGATTGCAGAGAGAAGCCTCGTGGATCAAACGTGGCTGTCGTTCAGACGAGCTGGAGGAGCTTGTGAGCTCTTTGGAGCAATGGGGAGAAGTGAGGCAACAAGGTGCGTTTCTAGACACGTAGAGCAGCTGGGCTTAAAATAAACGCTCTGCAGACGTGAAATTACATGGGAGCTTTGCTAAGTTTCACATAGAAGTGAGTGGATGTATTTAGACTGTATGAATGCAGGTCTTGTACGGTGGAGCCGAGAGAAAAGGACAAATATTTGCTCATTTTGATTTGGATGCAACAAAAGTTGGACTGGGATAACTGGCTGGAGAATTTGTGCAGTGCTAAAGAAAAATGTCTTGTGGAACAATTTGCTGCTATTTATCAGGAACAGGTCAGCATCATAAAGTTCTATAAAACAATCTGAACACAAATGATGCTGAGTAACACTTTGAAGCAGCATAATCTCGTTTATTTGATGGCTTTAAAAAAGTATTTATTCTTGTTTGAAAGGGAAAAGACATTCTGAATAGCTTGACTCTATAGTTAATGAGCCCGGGAGCTTTTACAGCTCAGAACAATTACACACTGAAACATTCAGCACTTTGTGAAATTAAAATAAATTAGCAAAACATTAAAAGCTACATAATTTTCCATTCTTGAATTATATAATATGTAGCTTTTACTGTTTTGCTACTTTATTTCCTAGTGTTTTTTAATGCTTCTGTTTAAATGTTTGAGACAAATTACATCTATATTGAGCAAAAACTTTTCAAATTCCTATGAAAAATTCTGATTTATTTAAATTCTGATATTAAATTGGTCATTTGCCTAAAACAGTTCAAAGCATGCAAACTTTTAAAAGTCAGTGCTGTTAAATTTGACAGAGGCACAATATTTTTTAAATTATTATTTTAATGTTATCGTCACATAAAATAAATCTTCTTGGGAGTTAAATCTTCAGGCAAATGAAATCAAAGCTGTGTTTGGATTTACATGCGGCGTTGTCCATTCATTAAATACGATTTGAAAACAAAACGAAACAACAGTTCTCACTTCTACAGAGAAAATTCCGTCCGTTCATTCGTCTTCTTTACTCGCTACTCCTGTCTGGGTCGCGGGGAACTGGTGCCCATATCCAGTTGCAACTGCACAAGAGATGGGGGATAACACCCTGGACCAGTCTCAAGTAGTCCTGTCATGATAACAAATTTTGCTGGGAAATTAATTGTCTCAGAAATTATTGCGCTAAATGATAATGTTGTTTGAAATTCGACAATAATTTGTAATTACAGTATTGTCAAATTTAAAAATAAATATAAATTTTTTTGCATGTAGTACCTTTTTTAACCAACGGATGGCAGTATAAGACAGTTTGAACAGAAGGATGGGTAGTGAGGGAGCAAGGAGCATGTCTCTTCAAGAAAAATGAGAGGGTGGCCCCTTGACGTGACACGGGCTGTCTCTCTTCGGTTCTCAAAATGGCGGATGCTCGGTGTGGTTTGAGCTCTTTAGCATATCATTTTTCACACAAAGCGTTTAATTAAAAAAAATCAGTAAACAAGTTCTCAGCTTCTTTTTGCGGAAAAAACTTTTTACATGAAGGTACAGGTTTCAACCGTGAATTTTGGAGCTTCGACAAGACATAGGTTTTTTGCCACAGGTCGGCCTGTTATCTTAGCTCGTAGCTTAGCTTCTCAGCTTAGCTGCTTCTAACGATCCAAAAACGTAATTTTGGATGGTTTAAACAGACTTAAAAGAGAAAGAGAGGGGTCCCTTTTGTCATCGAGTGTCTTCAGAAAAAGAGAGACATGAAGAAACGATAAAGCTGATAAATGAAAATGAGGTCGATAAAAAAATTTTATCATGCGATTAATGGATTTATTGTTTACTGCGACAGGCCTAGTCTCAAGTCCAGGGCAACGTAGAAACAAACAACCATTCATACTTTCACCCAAACCTTAAAAACAATTTAAAATTACCAGTTAACATAACAAGTATGTTTTTAGTCTGCAAGAGGAAACCAGGTGGCAATCCTGCGACCTTCTCACCAAGAAGCGATGACTCTAACCACTGCTCTACTGTGCTGGCCAAAGAATATTCATGCTTGTGTTTTTCTCTGTCTGTTGTGAAACTGTTTTGTATTCTATTTGTGTTGTTTTTTTATGTAACTGTTAGTCTGTTTGTGTGTGCTGACTGGATGTAGACTTAATGCAGCTGCTGGCGATGAAGCTGAAGGAGTTTTCTAATGGAGAGATGACCGTAGCGCTCACCTCACTGACCACAGCTAAGGAGGTAGATTAATTTTTTATGTTGCTTTTACCATGTGATTCTTGTGCGTCAAAGGTTCATGTCACGATGAGATATAGCACTGAACATTGTAACATTCAAAGGGTGTTCATTGTCAATACATAAGAATCTGTGTTAAAGCAATAGTTGAGATCAGCGATTTTCAAAGTCTGGATTCTGATCTGGATCTGAAGTGAATGGCAGGTTGATTCAAACTCAGCCAATTTGTGATCATGCATTACATTGAACTGCATTGGTAAAGTGTGGTGTGGCTCCTATAAGAGTCCACAAAGACAGAGAGATGAGCAAGGGATGGAAAAAGCCTGTGTCCTTGCAAGTAGTATCTCAGGGCTGAAACAGCTGGCAACTCAATAAATAAATAAATAAATAAATAAATAAATAAATAAAAGAGCCAATTTTCTCTAACATTGTAACTAAATTCTGGAATTTTTTATTTTTTTTTAACCAGTGAGCCATTCAGCCTCATTTTGCTCCATCAGCATTTTAGCTGTATTTTGTGAGCAAAACTGTATTTTAGCTCATGCCCATGAAGTTGTTACCCACCTCCACCCACATCACACCTGCCTTGGCTCACTGTACTCACCACAGAAGTTGAAGCAGTTTGCAGCCCATCGGTTTCATTATTACACTGAACAAAAACACACCCCTTTTGTTTTTGATCCCATTTTTCATGAGCTGAACTCAAAGATCTAAGACTTTTTCCATGTGCACAACAGGCTCTCAAATATTGATCACAAATTTGTGTAAATCTGTGTTAGTGAGCACTTCTCCTTTGCTGAGATAATCCATCCACTTCACAGGTGTGGCACATCAAGATGCTGATTATGAACAGGTGTGCCTTAGGCTGCCCACAATAAAAGGACACTCTTAAATGTGCAGTTTTATCACAGTACAATGCCCCAGATGTCACACATTTTGAAGGAGTGTGTAATTGGTATGCTGACTGCATGAGTGTCCGCGTACAGAGAATTTGGTGGTACATCCAACTGGCCCCACAGCTGCAGCCACACCAGCCTGTTCATTGTCCATAACATACATTAGCCCACCCGACGGTCACCATGGGCCACTCGATTTACAACAATGACATCAGCACGCAGTCTCCTCTCTGCCCTATACAGTGAAAACCAGGATTAATCTATGAAGAGAGCACCTCTCCAACATGCCATACACCATCACTGAGCATTTGCCCACTCAAGTCAGTTACGATGATGAACTGCAGTCAGGTGGAGACCCGGATGAGGACGACAAGCACGCAGCTGAGCTTCCCTGAGATGTTGCTGCCAGTTTGTGCAGAAATTATTTGGTTATACAAACTAATTGTTGCAGCAGTTGTCCAGGAGACTGATCTCGGATGATGTTGGAGGTGAAGATGGTGGATGTGGACGTCCTGAGCTGGTGGTAGTCTGCGGTTGTGAAGCCTGTTGTAAGTACTGCCAAATTCTCTGAAACGCCTTTGGAGGCGGCTTATAGTAGAGAAATAAACGTTCATTTCATGGGCAACAGCTCTGGTGGACATTCCTGCAGTCAGTGTGTCAACTGCACGCTCCCTCAGAACTTGAAATATGTGGTATTGTACTGTGAGATAAAAGCGCACATTTTTTTTAATTGGCCTTTTATTGTGGCCAGCCTAAGGCACACCTGTACAATAATCATGCAGTCAGTCTGTCTTTTCAGTTATTTTAATTTAATTCTCCTTGTGGTTTCTATTCTGTTCCTTGTGTTTTGACTTCAGACCTCTGCGCTCTCTGTCAGTTTTTATCTCCACCCTCAGTCAGCCTCTCACATTGCTTCCCAGTCACTTTCCCACTCACACCTGTTATTAATCACTGAGGTGAGCCCACTTTTTACTCTTCCTCTGTCTCCATTTAAACGTCTTTCCATCAGGATATTTTATAGGATATGATATTTGAGGATAGGATTTTGAGGATTTTAATTTGTTTAAAATAAAAAAAGTTTTTCTTTTGACTTTGTGCCCCCCATGTCTGCCTGCATTTGGGTCCAACCCAAACCCATGACAAAATGAGTCGCCAGTGAAATAATCACAAGTAGTTTAAAGGAAGAGTGCCAAGTGGCCTCACCTGAGTGACTAATCATGTGGAACAGGTGTGGGTGGAGAGGTGACTGGGAAGCAATGTGAGAGGCTGACTGAGGGTGGAGGTGAGCACTGACAGAGAGCGCAGAGGTCTGAAGTTAAAAACACAAGGAACAGAATAGGAGCCATAAGAAGAATAAACTAAAATAACCAAAAAGTCAGACTGGCTGTCTAATCTGCCACACCTGTGAGGTAGATGGGTTATCTCAACAAAGAAGTGCTCACTGTCGCAGATTTGTGTGGACAATACGTGAACAAAAAAGGCTTGATGTGTACATGGAAAACCTCTTGGACCTTTGAGTTCAGCTCATGAAAAATGGGAGCAAAAACAAAAATGCAGCATTTATACTTTTGTTCAGTGTAGAAAGTAAGACAACAGAGAG
Organism: Simpsonichthys santanae; assembly: GCA_031762415.1. NCBI lineage: Eukaryota > Metazoa > Chordata > Actinopteri > Cyprinodontiformes > Rivulidae > Simpsonichthys > Simpsonichthys santanae. The sequence continues at coordinate 16,907,078 of JARVLU010001462.1, forward strand.
GAAGGTGTTATGTCACATCACTATGAAGTTATCTAAATATGCAAAAAAAAAAAAAAAGATTAGAGTAAAAAAATAAAGATTTCAAAGATGTTCGGAGGGAGACGTATGCACTGATTTAGTTCTCACTACTGTACACATCTGTCAGCAATAAATGTAAAGCTCACATGATGGATGATTCACAAATGAATGTTTAATACAATTACTTTGACTGACAGCAAGGTTTGTGCCAAAGTTTAGGCAGCTCATTGGAGGCAGACGATGCCACTATAGGGCATTATATACCGTATTTTTCGGTCTATAAGGTGCATTAAGCGAAACAAAACAGATAAGTCAAACATAACCACATAAAATCGGTTTGAAGTCAGTAAGCACAACCAGAATCAATACATAAGGTGCTTCTCTCACTGTTTTTAAGTCTCACTTAAAAAAACACTTTTATTCCCTGACTTTTGACAATGTATGATTTGTTTTGAACCTGTCTGTATTCTACAGTGCTAGCCATTTAGTTATTATATTCTGCTATTCGTATCTATATTTTTATTTTACTTTATGTTTTGCTGTGTGCTTTGCTTGTTTGTTTCTGCTGTACAGCACTTTGGTTGGCCTTGTTGCTGTTTTAAGTGCTCTATAAATAAAGTAGTATGGTATGGTATAAGGCTTACTGACAATTTGTGAGAAAATTAAAGGTTTTTAAGTGTGTTTTATAGTCCGAAAAATACGGTAATTTACTGTTTCAGGACATCTGAAACTGACGTCAACCCTTTCAATGTTACAGTGTCTCATTGCCTTTAAGTTCACTTTATTCAATTAGTTTATTTTTGTGTGGAAACATAGACATTTTACTTTGTTGAGACGTGAAAAATAATTAAGTTTAATGAAACTTAACTTTTAAAACTAAACTGCGTATTAAGTTTTATGGTCAAAATTTAGGTTCACAAGCAAAACGATTATATTTCCAACCTTTGACCATATCTAGATATCCAGTTTGAACTTTTAAATAAAGTTTGAGAGTTTGGTTTAGAGCTGTTAAAGAGGGGTTCTGTGAAAAGGTAGTGAACAATAAGTGTCTTACTTGTTCTACATCGCTCTTTTGCCTTAGTTTAGAAAAATTAAATTTAATTCTGACTGGAAATTAATGATTATTCTGCACAAATCAACCAGGAATTTTACCAGATCAAAAAGTTTCACGCAAACATGATTTCACAAACCTTTTAGTCACTGTAAGTTTCACATTTCATGGTCTTGGCTTTGCTCAAGCTAGCTGTTAGCTCATCAACACAGTCAGAGTTAACTTCTTTCTCCATCCTGAGGTAGTCTAAAGAGCCATATTCAACAGGTAAGATATTAGCTCTTAATTTTTCTGCCACAGAATCTCACTTCAAATAATCTGAACTATTGCTTTAAGGCGCTTGTTGTGAGATTTTAAAAAATGTAAAGGAATTATTACATTTTAAAGCCTCATTAGTCCAAATGTTTTTATGCTGGTTATACTGAAATATAATCCACTTTGTCTAGAAGTTTATAACCACTTGCTGTCTTCTAGTAGACAAATGGATTTAGACAAAAGTGAGTACAATCATTTTTCTTTCTGAAAAGTTACTTTTGATGGCTTGAATGTTTTGGCTACATCACACCTGCACAGTGTTGGAGGTGTTTTTGTGTAGCGGGGGAGCCCCTCTGAAGCCGCGACGTTCTGAATTTGATGAGATGTAGATGGAGGCCCGAAAGCCTCAGACACAGTCATGTATCACCATCCTCCCCGCTGCTATCCAAAAACCCAACAACCACACTGAAACGTGCGCTCGTTTTCACGCACGTTCGTGCTGACTTCTCTTGTTGTCACTTGCTGTTGCGAGCTCACACACACGCACGCACACACACTCAAAAACACATAAACAGGGGGTTTAAGCTTTTAAGTTTACCCCTTGCTTTTTCCCTGCTGCATCCTCTAATGTCTTCACACACACACACACACACACACACACACACACACACACACACACACACACACACACACACACACACACAC
>JARVLU010001462.1:16974669-16995899 GCA_031762415.1 Simpsonichthys santanae
CTGTATTCAGCTTCCTGGTCACCAGTGATGCAGCCCACAATGGCAGAGTCATCCGAGAACTTCTGCAGATGGCAGGACTTTGAGTTGTACCTGAAGTCTGAGGTGTAGATTGTGAACTGAAACAGAGAGAGGACCGTCCCCTGAGGAGTCCCTGTGCTGCTCAGCATGGTGTCTGAGGTGGTGTTCTGCAGCCTCACTCACATACTGCGGTTTTACACAGACCAATTGCTTTATTTGTGCCCAAATAGTACCAGAGATGTGTTGTAGTGAAATAATATAAATTACTGACAACAAAAAACAATGCTTGCTATAATGAAAAATAGATGACAAAAATGAATTGAAATAATAGAAAACTATGAGGATCATTTCAATAATCAACATTTAAAAGGTGTTTCAATTTAAAATCAGTTCTCAGGTACAAAAGAGCTGTAATAAATCAGCAGAGCCAGGTTCTTGTGTTGTTCATAATTAAATTAGTACAAGTCTAGTTGCTGCACTTTGTTACTGTCACGGCTGTTTGATATTGTTCTGAATTATTTCAGGATTTCTTAGTATGTACACTGTTTCTATGTTGCACTGTTGAGTTTAAAGCAAAAACACAGAACATTTTAAAGTTGTACTTTCGTCTTGTCTTTAATTGTCAACATAAATCACTTCAAACATCTCTGTTTATCTTTTTGCTTATTAAAATGTATTTCCCTCTTTCCTTCCTCTCACTCTTCTCTTGGTCCTCCAGCCAACTTCCCAGACTCGGTGGTGGACAATCTCCCAGCAGATATCAGCACAGGAATCTACTACGGCTGGGCTTGTTTTGGCAATGGAGATGTGTACAAAATGGTGATGAGCATCGGTTGGAACCCTTACTACAAAAACAAGAAGAAATCCATGGTAAGCAAGAAAATGAACTGAAGAGGAGAACTGTTGATGAAGGTGACTGCTCGCTTGGATCTAATTTCCACTGTGTTTTAACATTAAGGATCTGGACATTAAAATAGATTGGCATTTAGTGTCTGATTTGTCTCTGGAGCAAAACAAAAAAAAATTATTTTTTTTTTTAACCTTTTTTATTGCTCATAAGCTTTAAGTAAAACTAGTTTTTGAAAACTGACAAAAGCTGTGAGGAAAATAGTCTGTGACAAATAAATAAAAATTAATAAGCAAAGCCTCTTTGACTGATGAAATCAGTCTGTTTATTGAACATGTCTTTAAAATAAATCCATTGATGATCTTTGATCTTATAAAAATGTAATAATTTATTTTTTTACTGAGCCAAATAAAAATCTGACAAACATCTAAATAAAAGCTAATAATTTGATGATATATAAATATTACAGTGTGAAATATACACTGTTGAAAAATAAATTACAGGTAGTCCTCGACTTACGAACGAGTTCCGTACCTACAAACTGTTCGTAACCCGATTTTGTCGAATGCTATGATTTAGTTCTTGGAGTAGTTTTGGAGCTTTGGATTTTCATCTACAGAAATATATTTACAACAATGAGAGAAAAATCAATTAGTTCATAAATTCTGGTGCCTGCTGTCCTTTTTGTGAAAACAAATGTTTTGTGGTTCTAGGAGACCCACATAATTCACAAATTCAAAGAGGACTTTTACGGGGAAACGCTGAGTGTCGTCATGGTGGGCTACATCCGCCCAGAAAGGACCTTCAACTCACTCGGTACGCCTTTTCCTCATTTACATTTCCCCCACGCCGTCTTCCTTTTCCTTACACTCGCATCCCTCTCTGATGGTGTGTTTCGTACGTCTTGGTCCGAGCAGAAGCTCTCATCTCGGCCATCAACAGCGACATTGAGGAGGCCAAAGTGCAGCTGGAGCTCCCCGAGCATCGCAAGCTGAAAGAGGACAACTTCTTCACCAGCAGGACCAGCTCATCTTCAGCCTCGCCCCCCTCCACTGCATCCACGTCACAGACTATCATCAACGGCCACTGACAGCCGGCTGCGGCAGCAGCAAACACAAACCTGACGACCTGGGCATTTATTATTAAGCTGTTAATGAACAGACTTTTTTTTTTTTTTTTTTTTTTTTAAGCGTTTCTGCATTTAAAAGCCGTTTTGCTGCTTTAATGGGCCTGTTGCAAATCACAGATTGTGAATTTGTTATTATTCTCACCATTTAGCACCTTGATCTTTCACAGTTATTGCTGTATATTTGAAACGTTTCATGAGAGAGGACTCTGAAACTTTGCAGCTCTTTAAAAGATTGTGCAAACAAACACTTTTTTAATTTCTTTGTTTCATATATGATCAAATGAGCCAAATAAGCTCATCCCAGAGAATCTGGATTAGAAAAGATATTTGGAAAATTCATTCCTGCTGAGGCTTGTTTCTAACTTCAGATAGTTGCTTCAACATCTGTACCAAACAAAAGTGCCCAGTTAGACAGTATGGTTCAGTATTATCACTGTAAGAACAGTCCTTGATGCATGAACTCATTTAAACTTGACTGTTTTTAACTTCCTGTTTCATGTCCTCCTGCAGAGAAGCTGAACTTCTGTAGCACCTCGAGCAGCAAAAGTCTGAAACTACATCAAATCAGAGACTGCAGTTCAGGTTTCGGTCCCTACAGGCAAATAAAAAAGATAAAATTTGAAAGTTTCAACACATTAACCAACTGTCTTTGTGTTAGCAACGTTGTCGAGTTAAAAAATTACTCTTAGGAAACGGTGATAAATGATTTGAAGAGTAGGAAAAACCAGACCACATTTGGACAGCAACAGTTTTTTAGGTGTATGAACGTGAGTTTTCACCAGTATCTGAACTGGAAAATATGCCTCAATGCATAAAATACATGCATTTAATTTTTTTTTTTATGATTTGTTTTGTTTTTGAATTAACCATATTCCAAAAGCCTGTAAGAATATCCCCCTCCGTTGTAATTTAAACCTGTGTGTGTGTGTGAGAGAGTGTATCTGACAGATATGAAAGTGTGTATTTACTGGAAACCATTTTAATTGATGGAAAGTCTGCAGAATAGTTTTTTAGGCTTCAAATTGCAGAATTATTTAATATATTAGTGTTACTCAGGCAGTAACAGAAGATGCATCATGCTTTTACCGTTTTTCTTTTTTGTATATTTTGTTTTAAACCAAATGAGGTACCGGTAGTCAAAGATGTTACTTCATGAAACCATAACAGATTTCAATGCATTTGTTTAAACTTTGACATTCTCTCTCAGTTTCTTTAGGATTTAGTCTCGTTTGTTGCACTAATGTACTGTTAAAGCAGAGACGATGGTTACTGCGAATAGACTGAAAAGATTCTGTTCCGTTTTACATAACCTTCAAACCATAAAAGATGTTTCCAAAAACCACGTGCTTGAATCTTACTTCTTCGATGTTGACTTCCCCAAGGTTTCACAAATATAAACAGTTTCTTAAAAATAAAATTGCCACAGATTTGCCGTCTTCACTTACAGCTTAAGGAATGATGGAGGTGGATCTGATCTTTATGCTGTTAATTTTGTGTGAATGCTGTCAAATTAAAAAAAAAATTCAGCTACTTTCAGCACATTTCAGCTGTTTATTCAGCTGTTTTGTGCTCCTTTCTAATCTGGATTAGGCCTTTGCTAACTACATCATTTTTGTGCTTTAACTTATTTCTGCTTCTTTCACCTTATGCAAGCTTCAGCTTTTTCTGTTTCAGCTACTATTTAGCTGTTTTTATGTTACCGGTAATTGTTGCTTTTCAGCTAACTCCATATCGTTTGTGCTTGTTTAAACTTTTCAGCCTAATCCAGCAAAGTTGTACTCTCTCCACTCCCTCCTTGCAATTTAAGCTTGTTTCTGCCTTTTGTGCATATGTTTCTACTAGTTTCAGCTTTTTCTTCTATTTAAGCTACTACAGTACAGTATTTAGTTGTTTTTATCTTAATTTCTGCTCTTTTCAGATAATTTCCACTTCTTTGTGCTCATTTCTGCTTCTTTAAGCCTAATTGGGCAAACATATTATTTCTTTCTTCTGCTAATTTAGGCTTGTTCTGCCATTTCAGCATGTTTTTTTTTTAGCTAATTTCAGCTGTTTCTCTGCAAGTTCTTCTGTGATAAGCATTCACACTGCATTTTCACAGGAAATGTAATTTCTCTAATTTATATTAAATGTAAATATATGTCATCAGATGGATTTTAACAGCCAAAATAAAATTACAAACCTTCATTAAAGCTCTTAAAACATATTTAACAGATGAGACTGCTCTTATTTACGGCAAAAACGTGTAAAACCTTTGTGTTTTAACAAGTTCACCATCACTGAACAGGTTTCATGCTAGCAGTTAGAAGTGATACCTTAAAACCCATAAGCAACTCTGAAAATAAAGTGAAAATGTTTAACTTAAATGATTATTTTAACAATAAAATCTCTATTGGTAAAGACTGGTGACAACGTCACAGTTTGGACGCTTTAAAGGGGCTGAGTGGAGTGAAAAGACTGAACTAAAACAATAAATGCTAAAGAAAATGAAAAAAAAAAAAAAAACCTGAAGAAATGTTTAGTTCTTTTTATTGATTTTTCTTACAAATCATAAAAACAACTATGACAACAAAGTGTCTGATGTGCACCCAGTCCTTTGTGGCTGGACACTTTTATTTGAACAAATGACCAAAGGTTCATATAAGACACCGTCGATGTATTATTATGAAAAAAGGGTTTTAAAGACTGAATGTTTGCTGCAGTCGTGGTTCCTAAAAAAATAGACATTTCTTCACCCTGTTTCCACCACAAAATGTGCAGATGATCTTACAAAACACACAAAAACAACATTAAGGCTGTAACTGGCAGATCAAAGCACTTATTAAAAACATTATTAGAAGATTTGAACAGCTGTAAAATAAAAAGCACTCTTTCTGTACAACACTGATGTTCACCTAAAAGAGTAGCTTTCATCATCGTATTCCAGCTCTTCATCATCATCATCCAACAAGCCATGCTTAAGCTTCCGATACACCATTCCATCTTTGGTCATGTACACTATATCCTCCTCATCATACTCTTCATCATTGTCCTCACATCCCGTGATTTTGTCGCTGTACTCCCCAAACAAAGTGTTGGTGGACTGCAGTGTGAAGCCTTCACTGGTGTTCAGTTTCTCATAGCCCCCAGCTTTGGTTTTGGGCAGCTTTGATCGAGCGCTGAGGAAGTAGAAGATTCCTCCACCCAAAAAGAGGATGAGCAGAACACAGGCCGTGGCGAAGAGTTTAGGGGTGCTGCTTGAATCTTCCTCTGTGGTCATTACAAAGTTGACACCCAGGATGCACTCCACTGGAAAGAAGAGCGAAAGGTCACAATGAGAAGAAGAATAAAGCCTCTTGTTGTTCCACTGATTTACATATTCCTAACACAAACAATGTTTGTTTTGTTTTCATTGATTAGTTTCCAGTTTTGGAGCGCACCTGGTCAACACATTATCAAATTTAAATCAAGAACTGTAGCACCCACAGCTGCCCGTTTATATCAGATTATCTAAATTAAAACATGAGAAAATATGAAATGTTCCTCTCTGCTTCAATAATACTGGTACTTGAACAAAATGACCAAGAACTAAAATTAGAGTGAGAATTATAAAATAAATAATAACAATAATAATAATAATAATAACAATAATAATAATAATAATAATAATAAATGATCAAAATCAAGCAACAAGACATCTCAGACATTTGTGACATTCTCAACTAGTGGAGCAGTTGGTTAGCAGGGTGCCCTCACAGAAACAAGGTTGTGGGTTTGACTCCCAGCTGGAGCCTTGCATGGAGTTTGCTTGATCTCCTTGTGCAGGCGTGGGTTTCCTCCTCCTGACCAAGAACAACCATGTTAGTATACCTGGCTTCAGCTACCCTAAAATGTCAGAATGGTTGTCTCTGTCTTTTTGTGGCTCTGTGAAGGTCAGGTGATCTGCACAGGAGGTACCTTGCACAGGAAGTACCTTGCACAGGAAGTACCTTGCACAGGAAGTACCCTGCACAGTGGGTACCCTGCACAGGAAGTACCTTGCACAGGAAGTACCTTGCACAGGAAGTACCATGAATAATCAGAAAATTAGAAAAACAAGAACTATTTTTTCAAAATTCTATGTCTCATAACCAGACTCTTATGTATGATATTGTTTTTTTGTATTGTTACATATGTTGTTTAATTATTGCTTTTTATTTTATTTTTCTGTTTAACTTGTGTAATTGTCTCTATGTTCTATGTTCTGTATTATATTTTTGTACTACTGTATTACCATAAGTTTGACTAATTAAAAAAAAAAATAAATAAATAAATAAATAAATAAATAAATAAATAAAGTACCATGCACAGGAAGTACCCTGCACAGGAAGTACCCTGCACAGGAAGTACTATGCACAGGAAGTACCCTGCACAGGTGGTACCCTGGACAGGAAGTACCCTGGACAGGAAGTACCCTGCACAGGAGGTACCTGCAACGAACTCCCTGAATTAAAAGACACGGTCAAAGAAAATGTCTTGTTTTTTTAAGCCCTGAAAGAAAACATCAGGTGAAATGTGGCTGTTCCAACACATATGTACTTTCTGTCCCCAACACAGATTTCCAAATGTTTTATTAATTCATCAACTCTTAATACGGGCACAGATTTCCCTTTTGTCTGTTGTAACCCGCTGCAAGACACACAATATGAAGTTGTTCCTGAGGAATCCCTCAGGAAGTTTCACAGCCTCTCACTTCTAATGAATTCTTGTTATATCTTCTGAAAACAGGCCAAGGACATTAGGAAGTTCTTGCAGCAAACATTGGAAACACCTGTTTGGCAGCAAGATAAAACCCACGACTTGTCTGTGAGAAGCTACCACCTGAATCAAATGAGGGGAATAACATGAAGAAGATGGCTCACGCCAAATGACCTTTCACCCTTTCAATGAACGCTGTATCAAATCTAGTGTGGAATTTGTGAATAGATCTCGTATTTATGGATCAGACGAAACAAGAGGCCTCATTGGAGGAAGTGGGTGCTGTGGTGAGTGTCCTTGTTAACCTCGGGATGCCTCGCAGTCACAGCACTCCCTGGGAATCGGTTTATTGTTGTCCCTCATCTCGTTTCCACAGCAGCTCAAGCAGCGGCCGTCATCCGATAAGATCTGGCTCGGAGGACACACGGTGCAGTGCCGCGTGCTGGGACCTCGGCAGCCCTCGCATGAGGGATCACAAGCTCTGCAGCCTGGCTTTCCACTGTCCTGAAACAGGAAAACAATGTGTCTGTACAGTGCAAAAGTTTTAAACACCTGTCATTACTTTATGTTTTACTTCAAAGGACACCATTTTTCTTGCAATCTTTAAAAATGTTCAAGATTCTTAGATCTCTGGCTCTCTGAACATTTTACAAAACGTCTCTTTAAACTTTGACTTCTTTTTCTCTCATTCTCTATCCAGTTCTCATACCTGACAATAACGTGCTGTACAAGTTGTGCTTAAGACGAGGAAGTGGAGTCGAAAAGGTTTTAAGAGATTAGTGGGGGAATCCAGCAAAGACCTGAGGCCAATCGTCTACTGTATGACAAGCTTTTAGATAATGGTACTTTAGGAATCCCTTTGTTGCTGCGTTCGTGTCAAACTGCGCTATCTTTGGTATTTTTAAAAGATTCAGCAAGAGGAATGGGAACAAATTGCCTTTGTGACATGCTGCTGGGAGCAAAAACCCTAGAGGTTCACGTTAGAATGAGCTTGAGTTTGGGAGCTTTCCATCTGAATGCCTATAGATCTGGTTTAACCAGCAAATCCCAGTAAACGTGGTCAGATACTGGAAATTAATGTGTGTAAAAGCAGCAAAGGCTCATCTCAAAGAACCAGTGATGACAAACAGTTTAAACATTACAAGGTCTCTCTGCTTGAAAGAAAAACAGTCAAGAAGCGAGAAATAGCTCAAAACATTTGCATATCTATTACATTTTATCTCCAACGATCTGAAGCAATATTTGTATGTATGGATGCTTTCTGTCACCTCTGAGGATGGATAGAAACCGATGAAACAGGGGTTTTGACAGTAGCTGCTGCCCATAAAGATAAAGTTGTCGTAACAGGACAGGCAGCTCAAAGCGGCACCATCTGAAAGAAGAGGGAAATGACATCAACCTCAGAGGGTCAGCAGGTGGCCGACAGGATTAAAACATAAAAGGAAGACATGGTTAATTGTATCATGGCAAGTTTGACTATTTAAAATCAGCATTCATTCGTCAGGCATGCGTCTGTCAGTCTTTCCTCACCGCTGCAGGTCTTGCAGGTGGGGTCACACTTGAGACAGGTGGTGGTCCACTTGTCTTTGTAGAAGCCTGGGGGGCAGCTCTTCAGGCACTGCCCCGAGTGCTTCATGTACACGTAGCCCTGCCGGCAGCTCAGACACTTCGTGTTTCCACGACCGGCACACTGGCTGCAGGAGGGGTCGCATCGCTCACAAACCTTAGAGCTCGCGTTGCCGAAGTGACTGAAAAGCAAATTGAACGTGTTTCGCTGACGGCCACCATTAATGAAGCTCCTTCTCGCCAGATGTGCGTTGTCTAACCTGTCTGGACAGGTGTCGGCGCAGCTGCCGCCGTGCTTAAAATACCCGGGTTTGCAGGTGACGCACTGCTGACTGTGATGGCCGTCGCAGGACTCACAGCTGAAGTAGCAGAGCCGACACTCACCTTCTCCCTCCACGTAGTAACCCACAGGACACTTTCCCACGCAGGTGTTGTCTGATGGACACAGAGTGAAGACGTTTAACCCTCCTGCTGCCTCCGTTTGAGGCCTCGGGTCATTATGACACACAGCTGCAAGGTTATGAGTTTTCTGACCTGCATGCAACCCTAAGACTTTGATAACTCACTCAGCAGGAAGTGATGCTCCTTGCAGCTGAGGCAGTGGTCTCTGCCGGGCCCATTGCAGTGATGGCAGAGCGGGTGGCACTTCTGGCAGTTGCCACTCTGGTCCACATACAAGCCCCCCATGCACTCACTGGACCACACGCAGTGTCCACTTGCATCCTTGCGCCTGTTGGCATCACAGCTGAGACAGTCCGAGGGTTCATTACCTGAGCAGGTCAAACAGGACTCATCACAACCTGCAAGGATTACAGAGCACATCCTTTTGAAAACGGCAGCGAAGATAAAAATCCAGATTTTTTAATTTTTATTTATTAGTTGCATGATCAGCTTCCAGCTCCTCTACCTTTGCATTCATTTATACTTTTGTCATAGAACGTGTTGTTTGGGCAATGAGGCAAACACTCCCCGTTGAAGCGAACAGCTTTAGGGTTGCGACACTCAACACAGTCATCGATGCCTGGTCCATCACATGACGCGCAGTCGGCATGACAACGCACGCACTCGCGCTGCGCCGTGCTCCCAAAGAAACCTTTGGGACAGTCATCCACGCAGTCAGTCTCGTGAAGGAAGTACTGACCCGAGCACTCTGAGACACAAATCAAGAGAACATGTGAGATTACTAAAGCTAAAAGTTTCTTCCTTGTGTAACAGTTGAGAAGTTGTGACTTCCTAAATTTAAAATGGATTCAAACACAAACAGACTCTTGTTATTCTTTCACTTTTTGAAGGTCCACTTTATGAACTCAGTCATTAAACAGTCCTTTCATGTCCCAGCACAAGAACTCCAAAACTGCTGTTTTTAATTTATCTAAGAGACAAAAATCTCCAATACAGTATTACAGGCATCAGTCAGTGCCACTTCCAAAGACGATCAGTCAGATTTAGAAACTACTGCATTTCTGACAGTAAAAAAAATGTTCATGCTGAAATAAAAAAATAATAATAAATATTGTTTCAATTTTAGTGACATGTTTGTTCTCAGTGTTTGTGGTTCTGGTCACATTGGCCAGTTTTATTGTGATCTTTAAGCCCAAACCAATTAAATATGTTTCATATGTTTAATCGTTTCCCCTACAGTTAATATTAGATTCATTAAATCAAAATGGAATTGTGGAATTTTTAAAGCTTTCTTTAATCAATTATAGACTGAGAATCTTTAAATACAAGTGCTAGGTTTATTTTTCTTTTGCAAAAGAGAGAACACACAGTTTGCTAAAGGATGAATAAACAGTTTCTGTGGTCAGGTTGACTGTCCTGAGAACATCTTGTGTGCAGAAAAGAACAGGGAGGTTTTGCTGACAGTTGTTTTTCTGCTTTTTGCAGGTTCGTTTTCATGACATGATGATAGTGAAAATAACTGGATTAAAAGGTCACACACGAGCAGTCTTGCAGCCGAATACAACATCTTTGAAGATAAACAATAAAATGATTTAAAACAACATGGTATTACAGTTTTCTTTCACAAAGTGAAAAACAAATACTATATTTTAGAATAGAATAGATTTACTTATTTCGCCTTCATTGGGGAGATTTTTGTAGCAGCAGCATATTAAAGAAAAATGTTTACAAAACATGGGTTAAAGTTTTTCACTAAAAATTACAAAAGAAATAAAGTTACTACAATATAAAAAAATGTAATTTATTCAACAACTGTTTCAAGTTATTTGGTAATTTATTTTAATTTTCTTTACCTTAGAGCAAGAAACATTTATACCTTTACTTGTTTGTTTTTTTATTTTGTGAGCATTTTTTTTTACTTATTGAAGAATGTATGTTTTTAGTCAGCTTTGACTTAGTTGAATGAAATCCCATTTTTAATTGGTGTCTCTTGGATCCTTCTTACCCACCCACTGCTCCACTGAGTGCACGTACCCTCACACAGACCGTCCTGGCTGCACTCGCTGCAGTGATCTGGACAGCGATGGCATTCTGCGTCGTCTTTATAGAAGCCCTTTGGACAGGAGGACAGGCAGGAGTGATCCAGCAGCAAAAATGGCCTCTCGCAGCTCAAACAGCGGGAGGGACTTTCCTCGCAGGATCCACATTCTGGGGCGCATCGGTGGCAAACCTCACCTTGTGGAAACCCTCTATAAAAGAAGCAAACAGTGACTTTAATGGTGGAACGGAGGACGGTTTGTGCAAACCATGAGCTCAGACAGCAGGAGAAGCACCTCTGGCATTCTTCCACACACAAGTCTTCTTGCAGGTAAAGTCCTTCATGACACCCCTGGCAGACGTGGGCTTCCTGGCACATCGCACACCCTGCTGAACACCCCTCACACTGGCCAGATGTTTTGTTGCCAAATGTTCCAGGTGGACACTGCGACAGACAGGTCTGGTGAGGAGTCAAGAAACGGCCTGAAAGCAAGAAGAGAAATTCACATGACTCATACCAGAAAACTAACATCAAATCAAAGTAGGCGCCATCTTTATCAACCTTTCTCACACAGATGGAAATGTGTCTGAGTCATTTGTGACTAAACCTTCTCAACTCCCAGAGGAACTCCTCTGTCATGGTGCATAGAGAATGGGTTTACCAGGAAAACAGCTGCTGCAGTTTTCCTTCCCTTCACCAGAACATGTCTTACATGACGTGTGGCACGGCTCACATTTGTCCTGACCTGGTGACAAAGAGAAAACACGTCAGCACAGACGGGAGCAACACGAAGCAACAAATCCAAGAGCAGGTTTCTGTAGCTGCAGTGAGAGAAGTGGATGAGATCATTTCCTGTTTCGTTTCAGTTTGTAACCTACAAAACCCCCAACAACCTAGCTCCATCTTATATTAGAGATCTGATTGTTTCATATTTTGCTAACAGAGCACTTTGCTCTCAGACTGCAGGTTTACTTGTGGTTCCTAGAGTTTCCAAAAGCAGAATGGGAGGAAGATCTTTCAGTTATCAGGCTCCTCTCTTGTGGAACCAACTTCCATTTTCTGTCTGTGAGGCTGACACATTATCCAGTTTTAAGACTGGGATTAAGACTTTCATTTTTGATAAATCCTATAATTAGGGTCAGCTTGATGCTGTCTTAAGCTTAGACTACTAGAGGACAAATTGACCTCATTTCTTTAAATGAATTGTTAAAATTTGATGATTTTCATTTTGAAGCTATTTCTATCTCAACATGTGATTCTTGACCTGCCATTGTGTATCTGTTCCTCCTTCCTGTTCCTGTCAAACCCAGCTGGTTAAAGCAGATGGACGCTTGTCTTGTCCTGAGCCTGGTTCTGCTAAAAGTTTCTTCCTCATGAGGGAGTTGTTTCTTTCCACTGTCGCCTTCGTGCTTGCTCAAGATGAGAGTTCTGTGTTGGAGATAAACTCAAAGCAGTCTGCTTCTCTGATAAATAATGCTAACTTATTATATATATACTGTATATATATATGTATATATATGTACTGTATATATATATATATATATATGTGTATATACAGTATATATACTGTATATATATATATATATGAGATGACTTCTGTTGTGACTTGGCGCTGTATAAATAAACTGAATTGAACTGAATTACTTGAAGCACAAGAAATAAATGCAATCACATTCTGACATACTGTTTCTGAAGTGTTTCTCTGGACAAGTGACCAGCTGTCGTCTTTCTTTGCACTCCCCCTTCATCAGTGTGAGCTCGTCTTCGCAGGAGTCACAGTCATCAGCTTGCGGCCCCCCGCAGGTTTGACAGTTTCTATGACAGGGCTCGCACTCTCTGCCATGTGCATCCACAAAGAAACCGTCCTCACAATGATCCACACACTCTCCATCTGCACACACACACAACGAAGACACCACCTCTTTGTTTAAACACAGAAATCTAAGCAGTTTCATTTTCTTCAACCAATATAGCGCTTATGTTGTTGATGTGTGTTTAAATTGTTTAAAAAATGGACAAACTTAAAATGCTGTTTATCTGCTGTGGAAAGTTTTTTTTAGAACTGACTCTCCACTCCACGTGCTGCACAACATGTTGATAAGGTCATACACAACAACTGGACAGAAAATTAGTAGAAAATTTTTCTAAAAAATATAAAAATAATGACAACCCTTCAAGGAAGAGCAGTTTGAAAGATTACAGAAGACACTGGCCTTTTTTATATTTGGGAAGTGAAATATAAAGAAAGTGGAGGTGATTTAAAAGATCTGAACAGTACTGGAGTCAAAAAAAACATACTTTAGAAGTTTATCATCTAACGTTCACTACTTCAACATTTTGATGGTTTCAGATGTTACCAGAGACATAGTGTCCACTGTCACACAAGTAACACTGGGACTCGTCGCAGACTGCACAGTGTTTGTCTTCACATGGAGAACAGACCATGGTGTCCTCCACGCTGTAGGTCCCATCAGGACAGGACTGATGGCAGTCAGCGTCTAACCTGCAGGGAAGGAGAAACGTGCCAGACAAATGTTGTTTTCTGTGAAAATGCAGCATGAAGCCTGAATGGCTTTACTGAAAGCTGCCGAAGAAGCTGAAACTAAGATGGCAAAGCTAAGCAGAATACTAGCTAAAAGCTAACAAACTCTACCAGATTTAAACGCTAAAAGAGGCAAATCACTAAAGCCAAAAGCAGCAAAATGTTTGCTAATAAAATAAAATAATAAATGCTGAAAAAAAGGAAAAAAAAAAACTAAATCTAGCTAAAAACTATAAGTGGCAAATGGTTAGCTAAACGCTAAAATTAGCAATAGGCTATCTTAAACTAGCTAAAGGCTATAGCTAAAGCTAAATGTACTTAAAACTAGCTTAATGTAACATAAAAAGCCAAATGTAGCTAAATGTTTGCTAAAAATAGAACCACAAAAAGCTGCTGATAAGAAAAAATCTAAATGTAGCTAAAAACTACAAGAGGCAAATGGTTAGCTAAAAGTTCAAATTAGCCATAAGCTATCGTACAGTATTTCAAGGCTAGCAAAAGCTAAAAGTACTAAAAACTAGCTAAAGGTAACATAAGAGAAAATGAAGAGGATAACTTTTTGAAGGATTTTTTAAAAAAATTACGTATTTCTACTGTAAAAAAACATTTTTTTTTTTAAATAAAGGTACCGTTACATGTTTTGAAAAGTATAAAAGTTACTTAAACCAAAAGTCCGAGCACCCATCTCCTTAACGAGCTTGACATTTTAGTGTATGATTAAAACAGTAGAAGGACTGTAGTTTGATTTAAAAAAATAATAATAATAAAAAATAAATAAATAAATAAATAAAAAAAGAATGAATTTGACTGCTTTGAACAATCGTCTCGGGACACTTACATATAATAACCTTCTTCACATTTGAGGCAAACACTTTTCTGCCTCTGATCTCCTGAATCTTCTGTAATGAAGAGCAGAATTCACATTTTTGATGATGTCATCTTAACATCTGAATGGAACATTTAAAACTAACACTGTTGCATCTTATTACCAGCAGGGGGCAGTCTAACAACACAGATTAAATGAGTTCAGCTCAGCGTGATCTCTCACAGATCATAGTAAAAAAAAAAAACTCCAGATTTTGACTTTATTATACAGTAGTTAGTTTCTGTAAAATAATTTAAACTCCGAGCTGTTATTTTTCCTGCACAGATTCAATTCAGCACAAAAACGTTTAATGAGAGTGCTAGCTTAGAAAGTCTGATTTTGTGTTTTAAATATCATATTTAGGGGACAGAGTTGATACTGACTGATCATTCAGATGAGCATGTGAGGTCATTTTGTACACACACACACCAAACCAAAAAAAAAAAAAAAAAAAAAAAAAAAAAAAAAAAAAAAAAAAAAAAAAAAGAGTTAATTTACCCACAAACTAATTAATCTCTGCTGTCAATCAAAGCCTTTCAAGCAGTAACTGTGAATGAGCCACTCTGTCATCCCCCAGTTCAACAGTGTCAAAGAAAATCTCTAAGGACAGAGAGGGGGAAAGTAGTTTGAAAAGAAAATGAAGAAGGGAGAAAAGGATCAGAGCAGCAGAGATGGTTTAAAGAGTCACTTCTGCAGACCTTCCCCTGGGACATTAATCCGCTCAAGAAAAATCCTCCATCGACCCCCTCATCCCATTCCTCCTGCTGTCTCCTTCCAGCACCCACAACTTTACACTGCACTGGTTTGCACTTCAATGCAGTCAACAAGCCACAACCTGTGAAAGCAATTACTCACACAGGGAGAGACCTGGAGAAAGGAAAGGTGGGGAGGACAGAGGTAAAGGAAAAGAGAGACGGAAATCAAGCCTCCAGGCTGTGTCTATGAGAGAAAATACCGTCTACATAAATATTAACTGGGGGTGGATGTCAGGTGACGCGCACATCATGAAGTATTGAGTTGTGGAACGTGCATGCACACATCTCTCTGTGTACATGCAATTAAAAGCTATACATCAAGCCGATGTTTCAGGTGCCCGTAATCACACTTTAAGGTGACTCAGATTCATTAAAAGTGAAGACGGATAAGGAGGAACTGAACTCATCACCTGAAATTATCACTTCAGCTGGTTAAACTGACATCCGGCTCTGCGATAATCAACAAATCTCAAACGCTGAGTGGGATGAATGAATCAGGTCTGCTGCGTTGGAGGCCTCTCACAGAAAGCCACGTTAATAGTCATACATTAAAATGTTGAATCAGCACGATTGTTTTAAAGAAAAGGAACAGATAAAAAGAGCAAAATGTCTAAAGCGTAAAGTGTCAGAGTCAGGCGTTGGGCCTCCACATGTTGGCTTCATGTCTACAAGCCTGTGCAGCTCTGCTGGAGGGCGTCTTCTTAAAGATACTCCCTCATCATCTGGTGCTTAAATGATGGTGGTGGAGAGGGCTGACACACACACACACACACTCTGGTCCAAAACAGGATCCCAGCTGCTCTGAGGTCTGATTTTCTGTAAAGACCACAGCGTTCTGATTCACGTCCTTTAAATACTTCTCAGGAAGTAATCGTATGTACATCTACATGTCATCAATGTCTAGTCGATCCAATTTAGGCTGGCCTCCACAGCTAACTGAGCTTAGCCAGCACAAAAAAATAGCTTTAACTCTGTCAGTATTACATATTTTGAGGTAAAATTAGGTGGGGAAGTAGCTGAGACTGAATTTCAACATATACAAGTGCTAACCCCCTCACAGGATATTGCATGAGACTGCACAAAATGTTAACATAGTTTGATCAAAATGGCTGTATTGCTCATTTCTCATTTTAGATGAACACTCTTGCCTGGATGGCTAGGTCTTTAGTTTCATGTTCTGTCTTTAATTTGACACCGGTGTGTTTGCTAAAGTGCAAACAGTTATAAGAGACTCGTCCACAGCTCTGCTCAGAACAGAAAAACTCACGTGTGCCAAAGTTGGGAGCACTGAGATAAGATTTCCTATCTTCATTTAAAATAAACAGCATTTGGTGATTTCATCGATTTCACTAACACCATCCCTGGAGCTACACACACAGCAAGCAATGCACATCTCAAATCTTCAAACCTCAAGTCCAAAATTTAAATTAAAGTGTAAAGTGATGATTGATTAACATGAAATTGCACCTTTAAAAAGGAATAACAAAATAATTTGATGGGGATGACAGAACGTTAAAAAAAGACGTCTGCATTTTCTCTCAGGTTGCCAGACTGAGGCTGCCTTTTGCAAATTGACACAAAGTGTAAGAATACATTTCTGAGCTAACTCTTGCAGGCCTAATCTAAAACATAAATATAAAGATGTCAGAACGTGGTCGTGATCATAATCATGCCAGTTCAGGTTTAAGATTGAAATCAAGAAAACATTTCACCCATTATCCAAGAATGGTGTTTTTCTTTCCACGTTTAACAAACTTATCAAAGATAAGCAGATCACGCGTCTGCCTGAAGTGTTTCACTGTTTTCTCCAAACTTCGACTTGTAGCATCACGTTGAAAGGACAGGGACCGTCATCTTTAATTCTCATCTGCTGACTGACTCGCCCAGCGTGCTGGATTGTGGCTGGGTGGCAGGAAGGTTGCACTGAGAGTGAGACCGAGCAAAGATTTTCCAGCCAGAACGCTTAATGACAAAATAACAGGCTGTCTCCACCTCAGACTCCTTCACTCCACAATAACAACTTTCCACAGTGTGCAATAATTGTCTCTGAGTGAAAGACGCACTTTTGTATTTATGTGGTTTCTGTTAAAAGCTTTGTGTGGGTAACTAACTTTTTTACAACGTGTGAATAAAACCCACAAACCTTGTTTTGTTGCTGAAAGCAGCAGCACTGTTTTAAACATAAGCTCCGTCTGAGTTTATGTTTTCTTTTTTTTTTTTTTTCCTTTATATGAAAACCTTCAGCAAAGTGTGAGGTGGAACAACAATCAGTTGTTCTCTCTCGCTCTCTCTCTCTTGTAAATGAGTCCTCGAGGCTCAATGAGATTAACCTGCCTAAATAAAGGTTGAATGAATGAAAAAAAAAATGCAGCTCAGAACCGTCTTGTCAAACACGTTTCACATCAAATCCTCAGGATTTTACTGCTAGAAGTGCATCTCGCTCCTCAAGGCCTCAAGTCTTCAACCAGCAGGGTCAAATTAGAGTTCTTCAGGAATAAACAAAATAGTCAGCTTCATATAGCCTATACTTACTTTGTTTACATGTTTTGCAGCCCTCATCACAGGAGAGACAACCTGCATCTGCAGCGTCACCGCATGCAGGATCGAGCTGTATAGTATTAAAATTATCCATAGAAGGCTCACACCGCATCCCTGTTGACTGGTAGAAGCCCTCGGGACAGACGTCCAGACACTCGTTCTGAAAGAAGTACCTGGTTACATCAAACCTGTCTGAGTGGAGACAAGAGAAAAAAAGAGGGCTTTGATGGGAAAAGGTGTGCTGATGAATCACACAGGTATGCAGGCAGACACAAACGCACGCTGCAGGTGTTTGAAAGTCACAGTGAACATCTGGCATGATGTTCATCTGTGCTGCCATGGAAACAGTCCCATAAATGCAATACAATATATGATAGGATACGATGCAAATAATGTGAAATGATATGGTACTGTGCATGTTATCGATACATTGTGATATGATGTGATTCAATCTGATATACTAATGACAATATGATATACAATATGATTCATTACAATATGATATTTTATGTTATATTATACAACAATATAATGTATTTTTAATATATTATGATATAGGTTGTGATGTGATGAAATACAACATTTGATACATGATTTGATGATACATAAGCCTATCACGATAACAAATTTTGCTATGCGATTAATTGTCTCAGAAATTATTGCGATAAGCAATAATATTGATTGAAATTTGACAATAATTAGTTATTATTGTCAAATTTAAGAAGAAATGTTTAATGTGTTTTGAGTGTAGTACCTTATTTGACCACCAAATGGTAGTATAAGACTGTTTGAACCAAAGGATGGATAGTGAGGTAGCGAGCAGCGTGTCTCTTTAAAAAAAATTGGAGGGAGGCCCCTTGACGTGACATGGGCTGTCTCTTTCCTTTTTTCGGTTCTCAAAATGGCGGACGCTCGGTGAGGTACGAGCTCTTTAGCGTAGCATTTTTCATTTTAAAAAAATCAGTAAACAAGTTTTCAGTATCTTTTTGCAGAGAAAAACAACTTTTTACACTAAGGCACGGGTTTCAACTGTGAATTTTGGAGCTCGACAAGACGGAGGTTCCCCCCCAAGGTCGGCCTGTTAGCTTAGCTCGTAGCTTAGCTTCTCAGCTTAGCTGCTTTTAACAATCCAAAAATGTGATTTTGGATGGTTAAAATAGATTTTAAAGAAAAAAGAGAAAGGGAGGGTTCAGTGAAGAGAACCAGAGTTTAGCCTTTTATCATCCAGTGTCTTCAGTAGAAAGAGTGAGATGAAGAAACGATAAAGCCAATAAATAAAAATGAGGGTGATAATTTTCATCATGCGATTAATTGATTTATTGTTTATCGCGACAGGTCTAATGATACGATACAATACTGTGTAACAATATTTAATTATAATATGTTATATTACAGTACTGTCAGGATCAATGTTTTTCAGTGTTTAGGTCTCTGTTCATTCCTCACGGTGTTAGTTTCTGTATTTTGGGGGTTCAGTTTGTTTCTTGTCTCCCTGTTTCCAGACATTATTTTTCCATTTTAGTCAGTTCTACTCCTCTCCTGCAGCTCCGCCCACTCTCACCTGTTCTCAGTCTTCATCTAGCCCAGGTGTCTCCACTTCCTCATCAACCCCTGCCTGTATATTCGGCTTGTTCTCCTTCATTTGTCAGTTTAACATCATTAGTTTCCATGCCGTGTATGGTCCTCCCTGCATCTCATCTCCAGTTTTGAATGTTTTTGCTGCCAAACCATTGTTGGTTTTGGTTAAAACAAAGTTTATTTTTATTACAGTACATCACAATATGATAAGCTGTGTTGTGATGTGGATTTGTTGAAATATATGGTTCATCGTTGAAACACGTGGAAGACCTTTAAAAAGTAAAGATGGTGTAGGTAAGGTTTGTCACTGTGTATTTTTTGTTGATTCATCACTTTTTGTTCAGGCCTTCACTTTTCTCTTTGCATCAACTCAGTAACTAAAACTTTCCTGTGTGTGTGTGTCTGTGTGTCTCAGTGAGCGAAACTGAGATAAGAGCGATTGTTTTGAGAAGGGAAGGAAGAGAAAAGGTCTATTCATGCTGTTATGTCTCATTGAACATTTTAGACTGAATGAAACCACATTTACAAACAAACAGTCTTACAAATGTTTCAGCTAATTGAAAGTGTGTGTGTGTGTGTGTGTGTGTGTGTGTATATATATATAAACATAAATTAGATATTTAGCCTTCATGTTCTTAGAGCAACTACAATGTCAGAGTGAATTTTCAAATTTATTGTTTCCATTGAATTAATCACGGATCTTCATATGCAAGGTCAAAATAAAATATGAACAGAAGCACAGTATTAATTTTCCTTCATCTTCTTGCTGCTTTCCCAAAAGCACAACAACAAAATGTTTATCTGATTTTCTGACCCTATTAAAACTCAGAATCTGGTTGTAGTGCTGCTGATCCACTCTGATGTCCAAAAATCTTTCTTTTTTTTTTTACCTCAATGTAGATTGCCAAAATGTGACGCAGAAATGTGATGTTGAGCTGACTACATCAGATTAACAAATCCAGCTTTGATGATGACTTGCATGCAGTGAAATAAGACGGGCAGCTCCAAGAATAAAATAAAAAATAAAATCTGTAATATGCTGAAAACAAACAAATTGAATAAAATAAAATAAAAATCATGGAAAAATAATATTCTAAGACTAGTGTTAATAAAGGTCCATGTTAATATGTTTTTCATCACATTTTACTTTCTGTCAGTTCCACTTCTGGAGTGTGTCAATCTATTTGGAATAAAATCCTGTGCTGTACTCTGCAAAAGATCACACTGAAAAATGTGCTAACAAGCTAGCTGCATTGTTCATGTCAGACTCCGCTAAGACTGTTTTGAACACAAACAGCTAACACTGTCATCGGACAGCCCACTAGGGATTCCTGCAGGCCTAAGTCTGTTTGTTTTAGTCCCACCCACTCTACATTAGCATTGTGATTGGTCGATTTTCCTGTCAGTTACTAATCAAACTCATCCTGTTGCCTACTGTTGACACAGAGAAGTCCTACAGAAATTTACGTCAAACATGTTTCTGCCTGGAGATGCCAATCAAAAAAATCTGACCAGTAAACTATATTTTCAAGTATTAGTTTGCAGAAATAAAAGGAAAGAAAAATCAGAAAATAGAAATTAGCAACAAAAAAAATTAAGTATATATTTACATAAAATGACTATCAAATAAAAATCATAACATTTTGTAAATTATAGCAGAAAGCAGCTTCTTCACAACATATCACCAGTCAACAACAGGAGGCCACCAACACAAAGGGTCAGAAACAATGTATTAAAAATCTAACAGGATGCTGATGCAGCCATTGATGGAAAGGCCTGAATTTTGCCATTCTCCACAGGAAATACCCATTGTGGAAGTTATCACTGCCACTGAATGTGCCATCAGGAGCAACCTGAGTGAAAAATAGGCAGAACAACTCAGGATAAAGCAAAAAGCAACTCTATCGAATGCCAAGCCACCTCCTTCACATCTCACACCACAGGAAAGAAAAGTTAACATCTTAGCCAGGACCAAGGTGTAACCATTTTACCTGCTGGCAATGAAAGATGCTCAGCGGTTCTCAACTCTTCTGATTACCAGGACAAAATATCCACACTATTGAGTAACATCATTTCTGAAGAGGGACCCAACCAGCACATACAAACAGAAGATCACAGACTACCTCCAACAATTTGAACATAAACAAGGTCATCAATCATTCATTTTAGAGTCAGAGTCAGAGAATCTTTATTGTCATTTGCACCACATGTGGTACATGTGATGAAACGAAATTATGTA
>JARVLU010001462.1:17008574-17034145 GCA_031762415.1 Simpsonichthys santanae
CAGAAGACCATCATTGATCCCTCCATAGGATGGGTAAGCCACAAACGTTCATAGCTAAGGAGGCTGGCTGTTCACAGCTGTGTCCAAGCATATCAATGGAAAGTATAGTGGAAGGGCAACATGTGGCAGGAGAAGATGCACCAGCAAAAGAGATGAATGTGGACTAGAGCGGATTATCAGGCAGAGAAGATTCCAGAATCTGGAAGAGATCCAGAAAGAATGGAATGAGGCGGGAGTCACAGCTTCAAAAACCACCACATTCAGACGCATCCGGAACTGTTGGGTTCCTCTGTCCTCTTTTCAGATAAAAAACAAAGTTCAAGTTTCATTCAGAAATCAAGGTCCAAGTGTTTGGAGGAAGAAGAGTGAGGAACAGAGCCCATACTGCTTGAGGTCCAGTGTGAAATATCCACAGTCAGTCATGATTCGGGGTGCAATGTCCGGTGCAGGTTCTGCTGAGGATCTGTATGGAGATGCAGATTTCATCTTCCAGCAGGACCTGGCCCCTGTCCATGCCACCAGAAGTACCAAAACCTGGTTTGATGTCCATACCACAGTGCTTGACTGACCAGCCAACTCACCAGACCTAAACCCCATTGAGAATCTATGGAGTATTCTCAAGAGGGACATGAGGGGCACCAGACCCAACAACAAAGAAGAGCTGACAGCAACAAGCATCAAGGAAATCTGGGCTTCCATAACTCCCAGTCATGCCACAGGCTGATTGCCTCAATGCCACGTTGCATCGAGGCAGTGATTAAGGCAAAGGGATTCCCAACCAAGTGTTGAAGATTGACATATCATTTTGAAAGTACCACATTTTGATTTTGTTGTGATCCTAATTTTTTTTCCTGTAAAAACTGAGTAGTAGTGTGGGATGACGTCTTCACAGTATTCTAATTTTTTTTCATTCTTGTTTTCGTGAGTTTCATGAGCTGGAAGCCCAAATTATGTAAAAAATAAAACAAAGACTTGAAATCGTTTACATTGTGGGCCCTGAATCTATCATCTGATTTTTTTTAATGGAATTATGGAAGTTAAACAACATTTCCATGATATTCTATTTTTTGGAAAGGGTCTGTGTTTGTATATATATATATAGTACACATTTTTTTACAAGCATGTAGATGTTTAACAACCCACTAAAATACTGTACACCAAAATGCAGGAAATCACATCTACTTTATTCAAAAATTTCTGGGGGAGGACCCCCATACCCCCACCCGCCTGCCCGCATTCATCATCAGATTATAAATGAAGCCATGTTACTTGGTATGACTACTGCTCTTATGATTCTGTTCAATGTAAGAGTTTTCCGTAATAATCTGAAGTGGCAACACATTTATTATGTTGATTGCGTAAATAGGTAAAGTATTAAAGTGGTTTTAGATAATAATTTTCTCAAAATTGTAAGTTTTGGAAGCTGAAATTTTTTTTTTAATTGTGTCTTGATATCCTAGGCTTAAAAGTATAAAAATTGTATTAACACTATTAAAGAACAGGTCTTAAGTATTTGTGTTACACAAATATTTCCATGGCATTAAAAGAGCCAAATTGAAGAAAATTTAATAAACATGAGGGTTATGACAGAGTTCTTGAAACTTTTCTCCCCTGTAAGAGGCCCCTGATCCCAACGTCTATCTGAAGGTCTCATCTGAGTCAGAATTAGGATTTAATTTACAGTTTATTTAAAGATTAAAACCATGCCACTTCAAAATAAGACATTTTAAGACATTTTACAATAACTGATGCAAACATTTTATAATTTAAAAACACAGACAAGCAATATATTATTTTTAATCTTTTCTATATTTTACATTTAAGACATGTACATTTTAACTCAGCTTGAAATGTTGGTTTTACTGTTTTTGTTTGCTGTTTCATAACAGTTCATTACTTTTATGGTTTCAGTTTATTTTATAATTTTTATGCTTGCTTGTGTTAGTGTACACAACACTTTGACAAATGGTGTTGTTTGTAAAGAGCTTTATAAATAAAGTTGTATTGTATTTGTCAGTGTGTTGCATGGAAGCCTCATGAGAATATGTAAATACAAATCTCATCTTGCATTTAGTTTTTTAGTTAAAATAGAAAGCTGAGAAACTAGAGTTAAATGACATTAACGTTAACGAATGAAAGAACAGCTCAATTTTATGAAATGGTGAAGCAACTTCATTGTATAGTGCTAATAACCGTTTTATAAATGCGTTTTGGTGTTTACAAACTGATGATTCATTGAAAACGTCTCACGTTTAGAACTTTAGTACCACCACATAAACAAAACACACAAATGGGTTACAACCTTTATTTACTAATAAATACAACGGCTGACAAATAGTCAGCAGCCAGCGAGCACATCCCCGTCAACGCACCCGATTTTGTCTAAATATTTGATATTTAGAGAAAAAAACTATTACCAGTATACATAAATGCCTTTTAAACACTTGTAACTTGTTGAATTTAAATGGGTTTATATTACCATTTCTATTCCCTGCATTGCTGTTGTGTCAGTTTCAATCTTTTTTTATTTCCCCCCCTCAATAATGAAGTGACAAAGGAAATCTCTGAATGTGAAAACCATTACGGCAATGAAGCAAGAAACCCAAACGCTGAAATAGATAAATCCTCTCTCATTCCATTCTTATGCATGTAAACATGTTCATGATGTATTGTACATTTTATAAGGCAGTGGAAACCTAACATTTGATCATATTTATTGTCTAATTGTCATTAAGAGCACAAATGTGTCCGGCACGTGAAACTTTCACCTACTCAACGAGATCAAAACTCAGAAATTTATTTAAATAAATTAAAAAAATCCTTATTAAAACAGGCTATTTAATGTTTGCAAAATGTGATTCATGGAAACTGAAAGACACCAAAACAATGAACAGATTAAACATTTTAATAAGAACACTTAAGTAAAAAAAAAAAGTTTGTATTTTTTTCAAAACTAGGATTTTGAGTTACATTAATAATGCATTGTCACAGATATGCCACAAGTACACATTAAAAACATCTTTTATACGAGGGGATGTGTGTGTTTGTCTACTATCACACACACAATCACAAGTCATCTTAAACAATGACCAAGATTAGTTTTTTTTTATTTACCCAAAACAGGGTTTACATCAACCTTTATTAAAAATCAAGAACCAACCAGCTGACAGTACAACCATTCATCTAATACTGTAAATGCTCAAGCTGCGAGCATGAGAACCCAACAAGAACAATAAAATTCATAACTTTTCTCATTCCTTTAAAAAAAAATGTTCATTTAAAATCCAGCATCTCCAGAACATTGTTTGACCTCAATCTGGTAAGGTTCACAGCCTGACAGACATCTGAAGTATTCTGGCCTTATCCCATATAAGTTTGTTTGGGGGACTTCAAAGACTCAAAATTTGTCCACCTTCTAAATCTGAAGGCCATTGGCCTACCTGTCAGTGAGCTTCACCTGCAGATAAAACACGACAACAGACCTTATCAGACCAAAGTTTCGCAAAATGCCTCAGCTGACGAGTTTTGTCAACAAAATGGAATGAAGAGAGCAGAAACTTCTAAAACTCTATTTATTTGAGAACAGTAACGTGTAGGGATGAATGGAAACAGATACAATAATACCGGACAGAGTCCCCCCTAAACAGGGTCACATAGTGGCATGTAGAAAGTGAAAACAAAAGATCAAGGAACTTGATCCTGTGTGTGAAAACGTAGCGTCGGTACATCCTAAGACATCAGAGTCTTTATAATTTACTGCAGTTTGCACCAAGCAGAAAGATCTGCAAAGAATGACCATCAACTCTTCTTGTAGCACCTCTCGAATAAATCAATGCCGTCTGAGCTTACATCAAGAATTAATGGCATTCTCCGAGACACACCAAAAAAGATAAACACACATACGTACTATTTAAAGAGGGGCAGACGGACGTTTGAAGTAAAAGACACGAGTTATTCTGGTCAGTAACGTGCATCAGTCTCAGCAAACACTGTAGCGTCTGCAATTTCAAGTAGAGGGTAATTTATGAGTCTGTGTTTATGTTTATAAGTGCATGTGTGCTGTGTGTGTGTACATATGCATCAGTGCTGTGTGTGTGTGTGTGTGGTGTATATTAAACTGTGAATTTGTCTTCTCTACCAAATAACCAAAGCCGGCCCAGACAGGCATTATTTTCACATTACTGAGCTACGGTTTTATTCTTCTGACATATATTTACAGGCAGATAACCATGGTCTTTTCTAATTAATATTCCCTTTCCATTAATGTATTGTTACCACTGGAAAGAGAGAAGACAGAGGGGCCAGTATATAGATTTAAAAAATGCACACAGATGTATTCAGAGATTCACAGGCCGAGCTCCTGTTTTTAACTATGCTTTGTACACTGGCAACAAAAAAAAAAGAAGGTTCAATTATTTTGGCATCAACGCTTTGGTCACAAAATACCAACACTTTTATTATTTTGCTTTTTTTTATTATTTTTTTTCACGTTTGTTTTCATTAGCTCCTTTTTTGTAAGCAAGTCCCAGTCGTTTTACGCCCTGACCACATGTATGTCCCCAGTACAGAGAAAGGTAGGTTTGTTGTAGTCCTGTCATCGCACCTCCGATGCAGTCCGTTTTAAGAGGCACAGATTTTCTTATAAATTATGTGACTGTGAATGCGTGGGCAGTAGAGGGGGGTTTGAGAAGGGGATGCCCCCTGTGCCCCCACATCCCCCCTCCTGCACTCCCTTTATATGTAGTGACTACATTCGGTCACCCCTTTTGCGAGCACGTTCTGCAGCACAGCTGCTGCAGCACTCTCCTCTGGCAAAGATTGTTCCTTTTAACAAGCACGCAGAAACTGCCTTCTGCCCAAGATTCTTCATTTGCTTTCCACAGAGCAGGAAGAAAAGATACGAGGACGGGGGAGAGGTTGGAAGGAGGGAAGGGGTACAAACGTCCACACAAAACCACACAAACAAACAATGGAGGGCAGAATGATTGGCAACGGTTGAATAAAAGGTAGAGTCGTGTGATTGGTCAGGAGAAGGTTCAGGTGACAGCAAGAACGTTTTGATCCAATCACCGATGACGTTCGTTGATGTGGAAAATCATTGGAGTCCAGCGGAGTGATTGAATCCATGTCAGGAGAAATGAGAAGAAAAAAAAAAATCAGGAGAAAACAGAGAGAGACAGAGAGGAAAAAATGTCACACAATTAGTAAACCAAAAGTTTTATAACACAACCTGGTGTAATTTCACCAAACAAAAAGTCTAACAGTGGACCATCAGTCTGCACAACCTTCTTTTTTTTATTTCTAAACAACAACTTCATTTATAGACAGCGTTTTATTGCTGTGTTGTCAATCAAATCATCTCCATAACAAGACCTTTGACTTCCAAAGACAGGAAACAGACTGAGGGTGCACCTAATGTACAATTTTCAACAGAAAAATGGTGCTGTGAAGGAGTTTTCTCCTATTATCTCATGTCACGACCGTGTTTTCATATGAACTTAAAGGTTTTGGCTAAAGCAGCAGATCACAGGCTGTAGTCAAAGCAGCAGAATCAGACTGTCGTCAGATGGTTAGTAAAACTGTTCTCATTTACAGATTTGTAAAACCAACATGCACAGGCCATCATGATCAGTTCAAACAAGACCAGACCCTGAAGAACAGGGAGATTATAGCAAGTACAACTAACGATAATCCAAAGATGGAAAACAGACGTTATCCAGAAGGTTTTCAGCATTTAAAAAGAAAATGAACCAAGAAGAGAGAGGCTTCGTTAGAACAAAAGGATCATGCGTGTGAGTATTTTCAGTCAGACTTCATATTAGTACCAACTTGTTAATAAGTAGCACAGGAAACTAAAAGCAAGTGAAACAGGACAACTCTCTTGCTGTAAAGTTGAAATAGTGAGCAGTTTAATTTAAGGTGTTAGTGCAAAGGGTAACACACTTTTAAATTATTTTCTGTGCTTCAAAAAATTACACCTGGGATGTATCTTTTTGTACATTTCTGCATCTTAACTTTAGCTTAAAGTTGTAAAAGCGTCACTTCTCTGAACAGATAATTGGTCAAACTTTTTCCTGAACGTTTTCAGAGCACCGTATGCCATATATAGTTTCAGAGACAAGTACATGAAGCACATCTGTAAAGACGATGTGAAAATATGAAAGCTGACAACTCACCATCCTTGCAGATGGTGCTGACCACGCAGGCTCCTCCCTCCAGATTGTAACCGCTGTTGCAGCTGCTGCAGTTTCTTTCCCCTGGACCCAAGCACTCGAAGCAGCCATTGTCACACCTGGTGGAGGTTGTATCAATAATCACATCATGACACAGGAGTCATTTACATGATTAGATATACCTGGTTATGGTATCTTACTGGGCTGCCACTGTTGGCGATTAGCTGGAGAACAACATTCTTGAGGAAATCTCCAAAGTGTAGCCAAACATTTGCTGCGGCTCCTAAATTCCTTGTGAGTCGCAGAGGGATGCACCTTCGTCACTAAAGTTTTTTTTCTTCTTCTTAAAAATCGTTGCAGAGTTGTGTTAAGAGCGTTAGAGCTGAACTGAACAGCTGTTCAGGATTTCTCCTCTGGTAGAAATCATCCAACAAATGTCTAGGTCTTAAAATAACAGTCGTTGAAAAACTGGTCAAAGCTGCCTGTCTTCATTTCAAGTGCACTCCAGTAAATTATATAATAACGGTGGCAGCGAAGTTGGCCTCATAGCGGATGGACAAAATAACGTCCACAGCCATCAACTCTATGTTACCACCTGAGATCACAAAATAGGCCATCGTTTTCAAAAACAGCACAGAAGAGTGTGGCCACACGACTCTCTGGTCACAGTTAGAATGAAGTGAGAGTGCAACAGAAAATTCACCTATTTTCTCACAAATCAAAATCACCACTTAGTCTCTTGACAGTCGCAGCCCGGTGACATACCACCTTAAAGTTGATAACCATTAGAAGAACATAAAAACACATGGTTATTTGAGGTTAACACGACACACACCTCCAGTACGTTTGCTTGTATAATATAGTGAATGTGTGTGCGTAGCCCTTTTTACTTCAGTGTGCTTCACAGGCAACAGATTCTTTGAATGAGGTTTTTGTGGCAAATTTATGAACAGTTAATCTCACACCTGTTCTGTCCATATCACCTGTCTCTTTATTCTCCTTCTTATTATTATTAATGAGCTAAAAGCCAGTCTGAGCGGTGGACCAAAGTGGATTGCTGCCATCTTAAAAACCGCTACAGTCTCAAACATTTCATAGCAGTTTATTGGTGCGAATGGCAGCGGCAGCCATTAGTTGCACGTCAGATGCAGCCTGGAGTACGTCTGGCAAAAGGGTCATGATATTTCTGTTAGAATAACCATGTAATCCAAAACTGATGGAATTGTGGATTGTAAAAAAAAATAGCATTTGCATGTAAATAACCATAAAATTAAATGTAAATAACCACATAACCACATAATCAGAGACTGACAACAAAAGAGTGGCCATATGAACTGATCTAAATCTTTTGAGATCTGAGCTTTTTTTTATTTTTATTTTTTTTTTTAAGATAACAGCTTAGACTTTGCCATTAGCTGTTAGGTCAGAATTAAACTAGATTTTTCTTAAATGAAGTCTA
Source organism: Simpsonichthys santanae (assembly GCA_031762415.1). NCBI lineage: Eukaryota > Metazoa > Chordata > Actinopteri > Cyprinodontiformes > Rivulidae > Simpsonichthys > Simpsonichthys santanae. The sequence goes on from JARVLU010001462.1 coordinate 17,016,207, forward strand.
TTAAATAACTTTCTAAGATCTTATCTATCTGAACTTTCCATTTAAAAGACATGTATCAAACTCAAGGCTCGGGGGCCAAATGTGGCCCTTGTTGACATCTTATCTGCCCCCCAAGATGTTATTTTAAATGTAAAATACTTGTATCACTTTAAATTTTTACTAGTAATCTTTGATTATGATGTCAAAAGTGCAAAAGAGAACATAAATGAGTATAATCAAACACTTGTTGAGGAACCTGCAATCAAGAAAAGATGTTGGGTATTTAACTTGAGTTAATGTAGATTCTGAAACTGGCCCTTAGTTTGAAAAAGGTTTTAATTGTGGCCCCCTTTTGTTCGTCAGGGGTTTGACACCCCTGCTTTAAAGCACGGAACAGATGAAAATCATCTACTTTAGTTTATAAATTCTCCATTTTCAACAACAGTTAGCTGTGATAATTGTCAGTATCTTAAGAGACAGAAAATTCTGAGCACATTAGAAGCAAAAGTCCCACTGTATGTGAAAACGGGTGAAAATTTTCATAAGTGATCTGAACTGAGTTTATTATTAAAGGAGGAGGAGCTGTCAGAGAAAAGAACTGAGAGAAATGAAGGGTCAAGTTAGCAATAAATAATTCAAGCTGGGAGAGTGAAATGAGGAACGCACCATAAGGAGAAAACAGACTGTGAGGTAGATGATGATGATGGAGGACTTGCTTCTCATCATACAATTAAGTATCTTAAAAGTTGTTTTCATTTTTCTTTTCCCCCATATTCAGATTAATATTACAGGAGTGAAGCAGTAGATTTGTCACAATAATTATCTAACAACTGTTTTTAATGGTTTATTTATCTTTAATGCATTTAATTTAAACTATGCTCTCTGTTGTAGCTAGTCTGAATAAACTCAGTGACTACTTTAATGTATTATTCTTATTATAACAATATGATATGATGTTGGGTGTTATACAATGTTGGGTGGCCGAGATGGGGTAGAGGCAGGGCAGCCGACTCGGGACCCAAAAGTCCCAGGTTCGATCCCCTGTCATTGCACATCTCGTGGTGTCTCTGAGCAGGGCACCCTATCCCCAATTGCTCACTGGGCACAGTTTAAATAGCTACCCACTGCTCCACCTGGTGGTGGATGGGTTAAATGCATAGACAATTTTGCCATTGTATGGGAACATACAATGATGACAACACATGCACATTATTATAATAATAATTATTATTATTATTATGGTCAGGCAAATGTAATATTTGTCTTGGGTGTGTAGCGTTTAGGAATAAAGATGTATATTAATGTTCAAAATTATTTTTGGTGTGTGTTTGGAGACTTCTTTAAACGTATATCCCAAGGATTCAGAGTACCAGTATGTACACAACAAGGGATTGTTTTTCAGGCACCTGTGCCAGTTTGTAGCAAAGCTCTCCGTTTCAAAAACAATAATATGATCAGAAATGTTCATTCTTAGGCTGAAGAAGAACTGCAAGTCCAAAAAAACGTAATTACTGTAATCTGATAGGAGGGAGAAAAACACCTCTAAGCATCATGAAAGATTTTGAATGTTACAGAATTTCTTTTGTTATAAATATTTTCTCTGAGTGGCATTGAATGGAGATCCAGGGAGCCTTTAAAGTTTGTCAGAGCCGGGAAAATTACATTAGACGTAGACAATCTGAGATTATAATCAAAATAGAAAGCTAAACTTCATTTTCATGGGAGAGAAAAAATATTTTTTTATCTCTGTAAAAACAAACTACATAAACCACGGCTGTGCCATGTAAAAGTGTTTGCAGGTGTGCTGACTCACTTCTTACAGGACCTCTGCACCTGTCCATTGTCTGAGGTTTGCTCTGACAGGTAAGTGCCAGGGCTGCATGTCGACACACACCGCCAGTCCTCAAGTAAATATCCATCTGCACACTTAGTACATGCTTCTGCACCTGTGCCTGCAAAACACGTAACATATACATATCAAAATACGTTCTGAAAAAGATTATTACTATTGTCTGGCCAGTGATAGCTTGTTATTAGATCTCTTCCCACCTGCGCAGGTGGCACAGGCTCGATGACAGTGCTCACAAGTCCTCCTGTGGCCATTGTAGTAAGTTCCTGGGTGGCAGGTCATCTGACACTTATTGTCTTGAAGACTGGGGGGAGGGCGAGTAGACAAAACACTCATTCATGTCATGTCACTAAAATGTTTACATAAAACTACAAACTAGTAAAAGTTGGTCTGACACTTTAAGAGCAAAGACAAAACAAAAGAAACAACAAAATGAACACCTGCAGCGCTGGTAGGATTTTCTCCTGGATGGTGAACATAACAACTGGCCTGTGGAGCATATTTTGTCTAATATGCAGGAGAGAAAAAAAGTCTGTAAAAGGCATCTGTGATTTTGGCCCAGAATAAGTGATTGTGGTTTTGTGCCAGTTGTCAGAATAAAGGTCAGCTAGGAAGCAGGTTTGGAGGTTATCGAGTCACATTCTGTGAAGTCCCAGTGAGAACAGGTTGCAAGTTTGCTGCGCTGAGCTGAAAAACAGCTGGTACGCGTTAGGTCTAGTTTCCCAGAAATGATCTGGTCCTCTCTTTCTCACTGGCTCCTAACAGAGCATTAATGCAGGACTAAGTGCAAGAGGGGGAGCTAAGCGTGCGTGTGTTTGTGTAGACAGTGTCTTGGTGAGGTCTCAATGGTGTTCTGGGGAAATTATGGTCATCACCTCCACCTCTGGCTGCACTGAACACTTACAGTTAAGTTCAAGGCTGCAAAATGTTTTAAAGCACTTGTAAGTGTTGCTTTCATGACCCTCTGGAAACTTCATCTCTTTAAAATGCCCTGTCCTCTCTCAGGTAAAGTGTAGTGGCCAAATAAATAAACAAAAACACAACTGAAACTTCAGGATTCATAATAAGAACGTCTACAAACATCAAGCGCACAAATTAAAACTCTCCATGTGACAAGTTTGTGTAGATGTGAGTAGATCTTGGTCACAATGTAAATATAGGTGCGTTCACGTTGGGCTACAAAATGAAAAACATTTGACTAAGTCCTGGTTTCAGTGTTTCATGCTGCAAACCCAAAACCACAACTCACTGTAATGTGCGGCTCTAAATTAACAGCAGTGTCCCTGCAGAGTAACAAAAGATTTTTATCATGAAACCACAACACTGACACTCAATGCTTAAGCTTTATCCAACAGGGTATTTATTTTTATTTGAATTATTTGATAAAAAAATAATAATAAAATGTCAAATTTCTTAATTAGGACTTGGGCTTTATTGTGGGTTGAAACAAGGGGTCCTCCAATGAGAGAATTTGCTTTTTTAGTCACATTTCTTTCACAGTGGTCAAAAGCTATGATGCAGAAAAGGTGCAAATGAAAGACAAATGTTTCCTAAAACGTAACAGATTGTAAGAAACTACGCCTGGGGTGGTTTTGTGATGTTCTAAACACCTTCTTGATGGCATATAAGAGGAACAGAAAGGCCTAAAACAAGCAGTTTGTCCTCCAGCATTTGTTCATTAGAGCAAAAGAAAATGAAAAACTAGTGTGAGAGAAAATGAATAGAGATTTAGAGACATGTTTCAGTGTTCCTCACTTGCAAAATAAATAAATAAATAAATAAATAAATAACTGCACAGGGTGAGAGAAAATGTTACTCGTTATAAACAGTTATTTTCTATCCAACCTATTAATGATAAAGATATAAACTAAATTTACTAGTTATTTTAATCCAGTTGATTTTTATTTTCTTCCAGCTTACCTTGTCCCCTGTTTACATTCTGTGCAGATACTGAAGCTTGTACATTTCTTGCAGTTTTCTTGACATCTTCTGCAAATGTTGGAATCTAAAAAACAGAGAGCTCGTCAAAGAGCGACTGGACTGAAGTCAGAAACATTTGGAGAAAAACTAAACGGTGTCTAGGGACAAAAACAACTAGTGAGGAGTGTGAGATGGGAGAAAGAGTTATGATTTACAGTAAATGTACTAATAACCAGAACTGTGGGTGAAAACAAACAAACAAAAACAAAAACACAGAAAAAAAAGAGGAAAAATAATACATTTAAGAAAATCAACAAGTAAAAAATAAACCAATATATTGTATAACCTTTCTTTTTTGCATTTTACATAGCAGCTTAACAATTTAACAACAGTGTTTCAGATGAGTATTTTAAACAAACGACTTAACAAGATAATTTAACATATAACAGGGGTACTACTGCCCTCAGCAACAAAAACAAATGTTTTGTTATCCATTTAAAGCCAAAGATTTGACAGGATTTACAAATGAAAGCCATCATTTCTATGCTGAAAAAAACAACAACAACAATAAAAAAGGCTTATTTATGTATGAGATAATCCCTCTGGTTTGTCAATAAAAAGAGCACAACAAGGGGAGATGAAGCATCATTATAGTTATTGGTGAAATTTCCAAGAATTATTAGAAGTGTGAAGATACATTTAGACAGACAACTGAATTTAACGAGAAGAAAAGGAAGATTAATGCCGCCTTTAGAATGTTAATTTACCTTTTCGGCTAAAAACCATGTTTTAATGGTTTCATTTATCAATGACTCACTTAAAGTACAATTTTTTTTATTCATGCCACATTACTTGCAAACTCACTAAACATTACATAGCTGTTATGATATGTGAAGTATTATTAAGTCACCACTTTGTCGCCTCTAAAAAGGTTTTAGGAGCGGAAAAAAAGACTAAGCTGTCAAGCGTGTTGAAAGAAAGCAAGAATCCTCCTAGTTCTGCTGGCAGAGTGATAAAAAGAAAATAAACTAGTTTGCTAATTTATCAAAACAACACAATGCTAAGATGTGCCAACATTTCAAAGAAAAAGTTTCCTCTAGATCTTGGCCTGTTGAAATATGACTGAAGTCCATTCACTTCAGATCTGTTGCCAGACGTCCTGCCAGGATTTACACTAATGTGGCTGCAAAAACATACACATAATTAACAGCTACATGGAGTCTTTTGTTCCTGATCTGCATTCATTCAGACTGGCACACGTCTTAAACCCAAATCTAATCTATAACGATGTATTTTTAATCTGCAATTCTAGCATAACTTTATCATAAAGAGACAAAAAGGCTAATTGTCTAGAATAACACTCATTGGGAGTCCTGTAGATCTGTGCCATTTTAATTTTCTTTACTTTTTTTTTCCATCCTGTTGGATTCGTATGAAAACAAACAAGTGGCTAGACATTACATCAAGGACAAACTGGCATCACTCTGGAGTTGGAAAGTAAAAGCAGTTTTCCTGATTGTTTTTTTTTTTTTTTTTTTTTTTTTTGCAAAGCAGATGGTGGACAGATGTTTTTAAAAGTACAGCCTTTCTTTCCTTTTGGGGAAAACCTTTTCCAACTTTCAGTAATTTCAGTGAAACCAGGATCCTTGATATTTTGATGGATGGACAGTAAAGTAATGGTCAAAACTGAGCAGCCATTACGTTTTATTTTCCAATTGAATGCAATCTCCTCACAAGAATTTGATGTTGATGCAGCAATTCATGGCCAAACAGGTGCAGAAGAAAGTAAAAAAAATAAATAAAATAGTTTGCAAACAAATCCCTGACGACATTTTGTGGCATCACGTGTGTGCATTAGTTAAGAGTAAGAGAATTGTGGAGAAAGCTTGGACGGCTTAAAAACGTACTGCTGTCGAGGTAGAAGCCGTCAGCGCAGTTGGCAACACACGTGTTGGAGCCCTCCAAGAAGTGGTAACCGCTTCTGCAAGAAATGCACTGGTCGCTACGACTCCCTACGCAGGTCTCACACAAGGAGGAGCATTTCTTGCAGCGCTTCCTGTCGTCACGGAAAAAGCCGCTGGGGCACTCGGAAACACACATCCTGAGGCAACGGACGTTTAAAAGAAGAGAAGAAGGAAAGAAAAAACGATGATGAGACAAGAGTTTTATAATGATGCAGATCAATAAAAAAAAATCTTGACTGAAATATCAAGCACTATTACACAACTGAATAACAAATAGGCCCACGTTGTGAAGTACATACTACGGAAATAATGCAGCAAGTTAAGGTCTAGTTTCAATAAAACAAAACAAAAAATATTTTTTAGTATCCCTCAATAAAATGAGACAGATAGAGATGGAGCACAACAACCAAGATGAATATGAGTAGGTGAACATCTGCTCGTCTACCTCACTCTGCCTTGCCATCCCTTCATATCACCCTGACAATCTTTATCTGAAGTGGAAAAAATTCTCCACAGTACACAATACCCCCCCCCCCCACACACACACACACACACACACACACACACACACTCTTTAAGCTATATTTTCAGTACTTTTTGCCATGTGTGAAACACGTAATCCATGTGCGAATGGACACTGCCGTGCCTTTGTTCTGCATCTTCAAAACCTGCTCTGTGTTGCTTCAGCTCAGTCAGTGCAAACGTATGGCAAAAGCTATCTAAACCAATTTGATCACCTTATCATATTTTGCCAACGGTCTTTGAGGTGATTCCCCTGTTTAAACCTGCACATTCATAACATAATATCTGTGGATTATCTCGTTTATGTGGGAGCACTAAATTTAGAAAATCTTCTGGGCTGAGATTGCTTTAAGTCACTACGGTAATTTGCACAAGCAAAGTTTAGTTTTAAGACATGCTGTTAAGCAACTGAAAACCAACTACCAGTAATTGTTATATACAGTATACACATGAAAAGGGATAGTTCAGATCTTTAGCAAGGTTCTTTGAAAATGTTATGAATAATCAATATTGTGCATATAGATCCTCTTTGAGCAACTTCAGTTAGAAAAATGGTGAATTTGTCAGGATCTACAAGCTAATAGCTAGCTAGCTTCTGTGGTTCTAAGACCAAAAGGGACTGCTGCCATCTTAAAACATATTTAATCTCATAAACTTTTACAGCGGTTCAAGCAAACACTATTTTAGACCTGTATAAATAAAGGTTGAATGAAAAAAAATAAACGGTTATGTGGCCACCAATTTCCCATGAGTTGATTATTCCAGCAAAAATGTATGATATTGTATGCACCAGAAGCACTACAGCTAGCTGCTGCTGCTGCTGGTTAATGCCAACTTGACAGCAACGTATTGTATTGCAATGTAAAACAGTATCCTGATGCATGCTCAATAATCCAGATAGGTTGAGTCAGGACCTCTGGATGGATTCTTCTTTGTTGAAACGTTTCGTCTTTTATCCAAAAGACTTCTTCAGTCTGAGAAGCTGCAACAAACTCAGTCTTATAAATAGCACCTTCTCATAGTGGATCAGTCAGTTTGCTGCTGACAGCCAAAATTAGTTGTTCACATGCAAAAGGAGGACTGTCAGCCTAATAATTGATCATTAGTGCCCTGATTTCCACTTGTTATTCACATAGGGCTGAGTGATACTATCATTAATTAAATTTTAATTAACCTTTATTTAATTAGGCAAATCCCATTGGAGGGCTGGGCCTGAAGGCAGCCTAACATACTTAACAGCATTGTAAGAGGGGGACAGCCCCTGTTTAATGATGGATGGGTTCTCTTCACAAAGATGGCTTCCTTTACTCCGCTCTCAAACCAGAGAACGCTGGCACGCAAGTATCTGGGCGTCTTGTTCATGAGTGATGATGGGATAAAGTGGGAGATGGATTAACAGATTGGGGCCTCATCCTCAGTAATGAGGGCGTTGCTTTTGTCAGTCATAATAAAGAAAAAGCTGAGATGAAATGCAAATCTCTCGATTTACTGGTCTGTCTACATTCAACACTTCCTTAAAATCATGAGGTTTTGGATCATGGCCAAAAGAACGAGATCCTGGATACAAGCAGCCGAAATGGTCTTCCTTCGCAGGGTGGCTGAGCTCAGCCTTAGGGATGAGGGATGGTGAGGAGCTCCATAATCCAGAGGGAGCTCAAAGTACAGCTGCTGCTCCTATGCATTGAAAGGAGTCAGTTGAGGTGGTTTGGGCATTTCATTAGGATGCCTCCTGGACACCTCTTTTTAGAGGCTTTCCAGGCATGTCCTGCTGGTAGGAGGCCCTAGTGAAGACCCAGAAGTTGCTGGAGGGATTAAGTTATCCTCTCTTGCCTGGGAACGCCTCAGGGTCCCCCAGGCAAACTGGAAAGTATTGCCGGGGAGAGGGATGTCTGGGTTTCTTTCCTGGACCTGATGCCTCCTTGACCTGAATACAGATGGAGATGGAGGTTGTTCAAGAGCTACGGGCACAACAGGTAAGATATTAATTGTTCAGTCTTTCTACAGAACCTTAAATTATTGTTTGACCTTAGAATTTCATGTAAAAATATTCAACAACTTAAAAGGCATAAAAGTCCTTCATGTAAACACAGAAACAAACACAAGTTTTAAAAAAAAACAAGCTTTCAAAGACCCAAAAACTTTTGATGAGTGTGGACATCAAACACATACGCAGAGCTGTAATTATCTAAACGTTACACACCTCTGCCACCCCTCCCTCCTTCCTCCCACCACTCCCCCAACCTTCATATATCAATCAGTCCCTTTGACGGCAGAAAAGGGCAGCATACCTCTAAAGTGGCCAAATGTTAAGCTGCAGCTAAGCTTGCATGTTCCCATGCACCTGCATCACTCTGCCTTTTATTAGCACCAAGACAAGCCAACACAAAAGCAATTATCACAGACTTTGATCCTAATGAGATCATAGTGGCACACAGATGTACATACAGATAATGCAAATTAACAGTGCCGTGATGATAGATTAGACCATATACATATGAAAAGAGTGTGAAAACATGATTTTTACTGTCAGGGTGTCAAGGTGAAAATGATCAGCAGCAGATGCATCAATTTTGAGCTCAACAAAAATTAGTGAAAATGTGGAGACGTATAAATGCTCAATGCAGAAATGTTTGTCATTTGAAAGGAGCTGCCATGGTTCTAGCAATTACACTCTTACTGGGTTTGAAATGCACGAACAGTGAGATGATGCAACTAAATCACATTAAACTGACCCATTTGTACTTTTGACACACACACAAAAATACATAACAGACAAAATTATAAATTATATTAAGATAAACTGACCTGTAAAGAACAACAATTTAAAAATGAAACTTTTTTTATGCTCTAAAAACAAATTACACCTGTTTAGCTTTAGATCTTTTGTTCTTCATTTCGTTACCTGAAACTTTTTTTCTACAAATAATAGACAGATGATAAACATTTCTAATATAAATTATTTAAATTCTGTTGGCAGACCTAACTATGACAGAACAACATTTCTGGTTATGTGTCTTAAAACAGTCTGACCTGGTGTTATTTTTGAACTTGAGGAAGTAATGGAGGCAGTTAATGCAGTGGTGTGGTCCTGGACCCTCACAGCCATTCTCATTGCATTCAGCATCACAGGGGCCTGGAGACAAACAGAATGAAACACTTAAGAGATAAATGCGAAATAATCATAAAAAAGTAGTAATGCCAGTTCTTAATAATAAATGTCTCTAAAACCACATGGTACAATGGTTCTATCTACTGCAGATACAAGGCAGTGACACAACCCGTTAAATAATCATGTTACTTTATAATGTTGTTTCTGTGAAGATTTATTTTTTATTATTTACCGTTGTACTCCTCGGTGAACTCCTCCTCGACTGGCTGCAGTATGTCAGTGAAGCGAGGCTGCTTTTCCACGTGCATAGATGAGTACGGGTGAACAGAGGTACCATACAGCACCAGTGACCACTCCTTCAACTTTCCTGTGAAAACACACTGCTTATCAAGACGGGCAGATATTTATTTAGACATAGCACTCCAATCTGGCTTTTATACATTATTATCAGCTTTTTGAACTAGTGAATGCAAATTATATGATCTAAGATGTTTAGTAATATTTTGTCAGAGATTTATTTTAAATGATCATTTCACTCCATCCATAGCAAACCGTTAGCTCCTTTTAGTATTTCACGTCTGCAGCTTCATTTTAACTTTTAAATGTAATAATTGTGCATTTATTACCAGGCACTTTCTGGCTGCGAAGCTGAGAAGGTGAGTCATAGATTTCTAGGACCCAGTCGCCTGCTGCCTTCTCTCCCCAGCAGTGGGTGGTCATAAACTCCCAGTTCTTAAAGCCCTCCATGGAGTAATCAAACAACCTGCACATCAAAGATACACACACACACACACAATTATATCTGACATAAAATTAACTTGTGTATTATAAAAACCAAAACAATAAATCCCTACTACTCAGCGAAATACAATTACAGCCTTGAATGAACAGCAAACACTGTACAGAAGTGAGGTCTACTTTGAGAGATGAAGTCAAGAATCTGTTTGACTGAAAGGAAGAAAATTATTAGCAAATATCAGAAAGTTTAACCAGCTGCTTACAACTATGTTTATCGTTTGGCATATGTGACACAAATTAAACATAAAAGTTGAGCTAATTGTGTGCAAATTATTAACAAATACAAGAAACAGAATGTTGCTGTATATTTATTTTTAATACAGTATCTAAAATAATGAAAAACCTGAATCAGTTGTGGCAGGTAAGACACATGGATTTAGACTTTGAGGTACACCTGACAAATAGAGACACATCCCACTGACTGTTAATGGTATTTCTCCTAGACAGTTTTAATAACAGAGTGGTGGTGGGACTTACTGGTTTTCTCTTGCCTTCAAACTGACAGTAATCGTGTAAATGTCTCTCAAAGCCTAAAACCACCAGTTTAAAAAGTGCATCTGGTGAACAAGCCCTCCTTTTTGTGGGGCAAACCCATGGCTTGTGTGGACAGCCAGGAAAAAAGGAGGGGAAGTTAAGATTGCAAATCAGATTTTTATGGAAAAAAAAATAGTTTGCTCATGCTAACATGTCCAGTACCTGTTTGCAAGCAGCTGAGACTTGGTCCCTGATGGTGAGGTCAGGTTGATTGACAGGTCTCCACGACGAGGATGAGTAATGGTAATACGGACAACCACGTGCTCCAAGTATATCACATGGTTGTTGGGGTTGTCAGTGCATCCAGTTGCCTTGTAGACCGACCTCACCACATGCTCTGGACGGATGGTTCTACTGGGCAGAAAGGCATGAAAAGAAAAAAAATATGCACGGTAAAACACAACTTAGGTATAGTTTGATATTATTCACAGCTCTGAAAACCTGAACGGTCAATGCCAAAAGCGGAGAGCATTTTCATTATCTGTAACTCTGAAGATTGTCCCAGAAATAATAAAAAACAAATTGACTCAAAACCAGTTGGAAGACCAAATGTACGAATTAACAAAAAAATGTAACAGACTCACATTTTCACAAAGCAGGATTTAGCCAGTGAATTTCACTCTGTGCAAACCCAATTATTATACCTCTCTGCTGCACCTGAGGCTTGAAAACTGTGACTGCTTCCCTTCACTGAGACATTCAGACCTCTCTTTCAAAAAAAATAAATAAAAAAAATAAATGCCATCAGTGACTGACTAGATAGACATCAATCTTAAATTCACCGAAAAGCAATCACACGTATTTCCTTCAAACAAAATCCATGTCCGAGAGTCTATATAAAAGCATTTAATTTCCCAAACCTCAACCTGCTAAAGAAACTGAGCATGATAAGAAAAGAAACGTCTGCTCGCTCTGCTGTGCACAGCTCAGCAGCAGAAAGACCTCTGAACAGCCAAGACAAACATCTAACGGCCCCTTCAATAACATCTGTGGTATAATCTAATACAATAACAGTGCAACACCAAAAACAGGGACACAACCAGAAAAGGAAATATAAACACCATCCTGCCAGCTATAGACTTTAGAGAAAAAGGAGCGCTGCTGTGCTGTGATTGCAACAAAACTCCTGCATTAGTTGGATTACAAAGTTTACTCAAGAAAAATTACAACACACTGGGTGAATTACAACCGCTGACAAATATATGTTTAAAATTGATTATTTAAGTCATACTTTTTGCAAACTAGAGGTTAAAAGATATTGTCAGCGAAAGCTTTTTAAATTCTCTGTTGTCAGTGTAACAATCTCTGAGATGACATGTTTAGTGGCAAAATGATAAAGCAAATGTTTACCTTCACACAAATATCACAATCAAATGCTGTAAACATAATTCAGTGGGATGAGGCACAACATTACACTTCAAACAATAATTGGAACATATTACGAAAATAATTATTTTCTGAATATACAATGTAGATTCACACTGATTATGAATTATTGATAACATCAATTTCCATTGTAAAGGTGTTTGACCACAAAGATGAAAGAAATGTTTTCTTTTTTAAATGATGCAATAAAAACCATGAATTGAATCCATTTTAAAATACAGGCATAGCATTCCTCAAAGGAACATATTATGTTTGCAACCTTTCATGCCAGAGTTTCAGATGCGGAGAAGTAACGGTGTTATAGACATTTTTGTGTATGCTAAGGCTGTTTAGCTATGGAGGCCATCTTGGGCTCAGTTCAAAGGTTAATCAGTTGAAAACTTTAAACCAATAACTACTTTCTGAAAGTTTTATTAAAATCCTTTTTGTGGTTCATGACATTTTTTCCAACAAACAGTTACCGGTAATTCCAGTAGGTAATGGCCAAGTTTAACAAAGATCTTACACAATCAGCTGGCACTTACAGAATTTAAATTGGGGATTCGTCTTTGCTAAAACCACACCCAATTTCACCTCAATAGCTGTCAAATAAAATATAAAATCTGTTCTGAGTCATGAAATATTTTGCTAAAAGTACAGACAAACACACATAGACATGGGCAAAAACATTAATGCCCTGCCTTTGCTTACAGTGGGGGCAATATTCAATTAAATAACTGAGTTTGTAGAAAAGAAAAATATTGTTTATGATCAAAGCAGCCCATGCATGATACTTTTCTTTTTCTTCTTTTAGCTGTTCCCTCTTTAGGGGTCATCACAGAGTCCTCCTCCATCTCACTCTGTCCTCAGAGTCCTCACCCCAACTATCTCCATGTACTCTCCAACTGCTTTCACATTTCTCTTCTTTGGCCTTCCCCATGTCTTTTTCTTGGCCGCTGCATTTCCAACACCCTTCTACCAATATATCCCAATTCAAACACTTTTTTTCAGCTATTATTTAACTCAAGCTACTGGAAGCGTGACCATCCAATTGATGGGACTCAAGATGAATGTAAACAATGAAAACAAAAGCATAGAAAGGATTAATTCAAGCTGACTTCATGAAATGAACAACAGTCTCCTTCAATGACCATCAGGGGAGTGTGGGGCTGATACAACAGCTTTGGCCTCTCTAAAACACAGCTCAGATAACTGGACCATACACATGAGACCAAGCCTAGCAGATACACAGCTGATTACTACCAGTCTGAATGCACAAAGATCACGTATGTTTCCCAGTGCATACTCCCAGGAGAGTGCAGGAGATCAGCTGCAGACTGGTATTAATAAAGGCCAGCCGGGAGAGTGAAAAAACACAGGAATATGACACTAGAAAGTTATACTAGAAGCATGGAGAGCACTTGCATACAAACCCAAGCAGACACATCACCAAACACATATGTGCATAAATGCATTAAAAAAAAAAAATCATGCACATGCACAAAAGAATGAAATGTCAAACAAATGAGCAGTGCTATCTATGAAATAATGCTCTAAAGGTAATTTGTTTAACTAAAACAAATACTGTATATCTGATTTTATATCCCATCATACATTACTTTCATTTGTGCTTAGTCTTCATTCAAACAGAAACATAAACCCAATCCTGTGTATCCCTAGGCCCCACACAAACAATGAAAAAAGAACAAAGAGGCTAAAATGACAGGGTTTACTTGTTTAACACATTAGCCAACACACATTACAAGACTACAAAGGCTTGAGGATGACTACAGCTGACACAAGTCAGACTTTACATAAGCCTCATATGGACAGACTTGTGTGCAGCAGAGCAGAACAGACAGAATGACACCGATAATGCTGCAGGTTCTGACCACTGAGCATTCAACTGGAAGCAAACCAGTTCAGGGCCCAACTTCAGCCAGCCAGCCAGCCTAATACAGAACAGTGCTCGGGCTTCCAGCTGCATCAAGAATAACAAGCTGTGAAGCCCTGGCTATGTAAGAGTAAGTGTGTGTGCAACAGTAAAGGTCTTATGTGAGAACCACCCTGCCAGAACTAATGCTTGGCCCCTATCAAGGTACAGCTTGCACAACCACACTCTCAAACACATGCCAATGAAAACCACCAAGGACAGGGAAAAATAAGAAAAGACAACTGAGAAAGAGTGAAACAGACAGACAAAGAAAAAAGGGTTGAATTTCTGAACAAGACACAAAAAAACAGACAGTTCTCATTCATAGTGCATCCATTTTTGGCACATTGCTTGGTTAAAAATCTTATACGCAAAAAAATAGAAAACACTGTCCCATACAACTTTTTTTTTCACACATACTAATAAAAAACAAAGCAGCAGAACTATTTCATGGACGCAAACCAGTCTGACTGATTTCTGTTTTGGCCCTTATATCTTCAGCTCATTAAGGTTTGATGTAACAGATAAAAAGCACCTGTTCCCAATTAGACCAGAAGCTAAAGCCCCAGCTTATAATGAGAGTTTTGACAAGTGGTTTTCTTGTTATTGTCACAGAGAACTTTTAATCTTACCTGAAATATGATACTTTACCTTAAATATAAATTCACATTATGTGCGTCACAGTGGGAAAATATTGTGCTCAGACTGTTTTGAAATAATGAAGAATCATGAATCTCCAGTTTTATCAAAATAGGACAAATACATTTCATGACTGATAGGTTGTCTAACTGCTCCATGTTTGATCTAAATATAACAGGAGTACATAAGACAACAGCCCAGTCACTGAAGAACACAGAGCACTTTTCTTATCACTGTTCTTTTCACATGACGAACGCTTTAAAGCTACATTGGACTTTTTGTCATACACACTTCCTCCGCAGGCTGTGTGAAGCATTCTGTGTGAAACATTCTGTGTGACGTGTGTGTCTGTTTATCATTATAAACAAATTCAAAGACCATTTTTGAAGACACCTTTTATTTCACCGGTTTCTATGTTGAGACACTTTAGAGAAGGAAAATCCACCACAGCTTTGTAAAAGAGAAACAGGTTAGGTCCTTTCTCTGCATGCAAAGTGAGGCCAATCCAACCCAGTCTTAGACAGCGCTAAGCTCAGCTCCATCAATCACCTTTGGGATTGATGAGCACGCACACACACACACATACACAACAGGTATTTACAGCCAAAATGGATGAACTAGTGCCTGAACGTGGAGAATCTTCCAGCAGCCAGGTTCCAAAGTCTGACGTAAAATAAAAAAATCTTAAAAGTTTAATGGCCCAAGTTTTACGAATGAGATTACCAGTTGTACTTATGATCTATGTATCCAGAAAGTTGGATGGTCATCTTTGTTGTGCTTATACTCTACCTCAGTTGTCGGTCGGCACTCTCCACACAGATGTGCTGGGTAGGTACTTGCTTCCATCGTTCTGCCTCTTTCACCATCGCCTCGGCGTCCATCAGGCCGAAGCCATACAGGTGGCTGACTGCAACAGAAAAGCAGGTCAGAACATTGTTTTGTACACCAAAGATTGTTTTTGTTTGTTGTTAAAGCTTTAGTGAAGATTTGTGTGCGTCTGTGTTAGATTCTTACAGTAAAACCACGAGAATAAATATTAGATCAAGCAGCAGTGTTATTGAGCTCAAAATGTTCCTCTTAAGCAGATTCTCCTAAATAAATACAACAAAAATATAAATTGTGTAATATTCTATCGCTAAAACAACTTATTGGCACGTTTAGTTAAATATGCATTCCTTTCATACATCTCCTCCCTCTTTTCTGTTCTGTCACTTGGAAAATCTCCAGGCACACTGAGTCTGCAGCTTGGCTGACCCTTAGTTCTCTCTCTCTCTTGGTTTTTCTCCAGAAAACACACAACACACACACGTTCAGGTATGCGTTAATCATGCACCGAAAGTTACAAAACAGCACCCACCACATGGACGCTGACAGATGGCAGCTGGCGGCAGAATACTTAGCAAGCAAACACTAAACATTTCAAGAAACTGCTTATCACCTCATTTCTAATTGAACAAAATGTAACTATTTATAAATATGAATGCATAAAACGGATTTTAGTTGTTTATTTACTTTTTAACTGATGATTATCTTCTCATATTACCAGATAAGTTTAAGGCATTCAGACAAAACTTAATTAATATTGTGTATCTGTAAACAACAATATTGTAAATATTTTCTTTCAGCCTATCATGCAGCAATAAATGTATGAAAGATTGGGGGAAAATCCAGCACATTCCTCAACTATGATAAGCTTAATCTCAGAGCTGTTGAAGGGTTTTATCAAATAAAATACAACCTTCAGATTGATTCATTTCTATTAAATACTTTGTAATTAGTATTTTGACTTGATCATCATAAAATCTTCAATTTGCTCTTCCTGGACCGTTTATTGTATTTGTTATCTTGCTACACAACCAACTTGGTTTCAGGATCAGGTAATATAAATCTTTATTGTCATTTTCTTAACAAATTTTACAGATATTAATGATACTTTATTGATCTATCATGAGTGGCAGCTAAAAAGTAAAAAGATGGACCACGGTGCTGTTGGTAAATCATTTTACTGATTAGATAAATGTTGTTATTAAAATGCAGAGTCTTCTTTGTTCTGAACAATAATTATTACTTAAAACACCAATTTCAGTATTGTATTTTCTCAAAACCTTGCCTAAGAATAAACCACTTTTTCTGAGGTTTTCTGAAAGCTCTTTTGTTTGTACACTTAAAAAAAGGACTAATTTTTACGGTTAAATAACCTGCTTTTGCTTCTCACTAACAATCACCACATTAGGCACCCTCCACCATTCAAAATCATCTAAACCTCTACTGACACAGTTTTTAATTCTGAATTTTATATATTTTTAAGTATTTTTTTATTGATTTGTTCAGTTACATTTAGTTTATTAGTTTAACAATTTCTGTCTTCTTAGTTTGAAGCATTAAAACTGTTCAAGTTCAATCAAGCAATTGTTATTAAAAAACATTTAAAAAATATATTGGATGTTTAGCCAATTAGTTATGGATTATAAAATCATTAAAATATATTGAAATTAACCGTTAATGTTCTTTGCTTGTTGAAATATTTGACATAATTTTGGCTGCCCCTTTATTCAGGGGTTGCCATAGCAAGCAAACTCGCAAGAAAGATTTGGCAATTGTTTTACGCCGGATGCCCTTTCTGGCACAACCTGGACTCGAACCCGCAACCTCAGGATTACAAGACCGCGGCACTGTCCACCAAGCTACCGCAGCCCAACATCCATAGTACTTACCATTATGCTTATACAGTATTTAAAGAGTTAACTGCAGTATTTATTTGGAACAACATCAAGGTTTTTTATACATTTGTGTGAGTGTGCGTACACGTGTACCATTATAACCAGCAGCGTTGGTCTTCCAGTCAGGAGCACTAAGATGCCCAGCTCTTGAGGTTTTTACAATGATGTGCTGCACATCTCTCCAGGTTAGAAGAGGACTATTTAAGGAAACACACAAAGACAAATCCACTCACTGGTTAATACCATCAGTCAAAATCGTGGTAAATAAGCAACAAAAAAATATGTTTTAAAAACAAATGCTAACAAATATGAACATAACTGAAATAATGTAAAGCAGACATAATAAAGATGAGAAAAAAATAAAAGGTTACTGAATGATTTACTGTGATGTAAAAAAGTAAGGGGCACATTGAAAGAAAGAAAAGCTCTGCAGAGAGTGGTGAAGGCTGCACAGGGGACTGTTGGAGTCAGTCTCCCCACCATCACAGACATCTACACCTCCAGATGCAGGAAGAGAGCCACCTGCATCCTGAAGGACCACACTCACCCAGCACACACACTTTTTGCCCCACTCCCCTCAGGAAGGAGGCTGAGGAGCATAAAGTGT
>JARVLU010001462.1:17093289-17112302 GCA_031762415.1 Simpsonichthys santanae
CGGTTCGGCTCCGAGTTACGGCAGAATCGACCTACGAACGGTTCTTAGGTCCGGAACCCGTTCGTAGGTCGAGGACTACCTGTATTCCACAAATTAATTTCTTTTGTGGAACACCTAACACAATTTTCTAAAATTGAATCCAGCAACTATTGTTAGAAAACAAAATTAGTCTTCTCTTGCAGCCTAAATGTTACACAATATTCAGTGAAGTTTTCTCATGTATTTAACAGCACACCAAGACACTGGTCTGAAGATCAGATCTACCTGGTGGTGTGGGGACCTGTGGTGCATGTGACTGGGACAGACCCAGAGGCTCTGTGGTTGTAAGGATGGAGGACTGTTGCTGCCTTTGAGCCAGCTGGCTGAGCACTGCTGATGGCTCTGGTTGAATCTTCATTTCCACTAGGAAAGAAAAAAAATAAAACAATAAAAAACATTTGGCATAAATAAAGTTGTCTTAGATTACACGTTTATTGGAAAGCCATGTTTTTTGCACTTTAAGATACGTACAGCTTTGGGACATAACAGGGCTGTTCTCTACCCTTTGGACCATGGTGTCTGCAGAGGGGGAGGGGGCAGGAGCAGTATTTTGCACCGGAGGTGGCCCTGCTTCTTTGGACACATTACTGCTGGTGGTGGTCGCCAACATCTGACTAGTTCTCTGACCAAGCCTAGGACCATTTAGGTGCTCCGATGTCCGAATGTCAGCAGCAGGTGCCTGCTTAGGTACATTCAGGGATCCAAAACCAGAACCTATGACTGAAGACTGAAAGCACAGACAAAAACCAAACTCAGTACCGAGTACTGCTCTATATTAGTACCATCAACAAACACTAGTTCTTGTACAGATCAAAGTGCATATTGTGTGAATACCAGTGCATAGTTGGTGTTAGCAGAGGCAGCATGGGCATAGCTGTTGGCTGTGGCATGTGCGTAACTGTGTGGTGCACTGCGCCCATTGTGATGAGAATTGGTGAACACCAGGCTTTGGCCCAAATCCTCTGAAGAGTGACCATCTACTATTGCTCCCAAGTCAGGGTCAATAGAGCCTCCTACAGTCCCTCCGGTCTTTGGCAGTAGGGTAGAGAAGTCCACACTGAGGAAAAGCAAGTCACAAGAGAGCAGAAAATAAGTGGCTAAATGAGATTTGAAGAAAGAAATTGAGACATTTTTATAAACCCTGTTTTATGCAGCTTTTGCAAGACAAAGAGATGGCTTACTTTTGTCCTGGAACAGTGTGGTTTGTTGGAGCAGAAGAGGCAGTAAACACTTTGGTCTCAGACAACTGTGAGAAGACACAAATACAATCATCCGATTTATTAGAATTACCCGAGCTGCACAAATGTGACATTTTAGGACTTCTTTTTTTTTTTTAATTACATTTGTATGCCTATTTTATGACCGTCTATTGTTGTTGTTGTTATTCACTGTTGTCATCACTCTTTGTTAAGAAATCAGGTCTCTCTTGTAAATGAGTCCTCAAGGCTCAGTGGGATTAACCTGTCTAAATACAGGTTGAATAAATGAATGAATAAAATCTCTTTACTAATAGCCTCCCATTATTGTTTAAACTGATCTTGAGTAGTGTTGAATAGGATAAATACCAGTTCTACTCTACTTTGAACCTGAAAAACACACTTGATGACACTGGCAATACATCAAAATAAAACAACTCAGGAGGTGGTAAAAAGAACGATGAGCAAAGTCTGAGGCATCATTAATTTTATTAATGAATTTTGCCTTTTGTGTTTAGTTATCAGAGCTTTCTTGTCACCTGCAGTATATTGAAGCAACGAAAATAAAAAGTCTTGCCAAATGATTTTAGGTTACTGTTGAAACGAGGTACATTTATTAGCACTTTCTTGCTATTCATAAAATCCAGAAAATGTGTCCAAACAGTGTGTAAACAATCATGGGCTGTTCAGAAGCCATTTTTATCCTATCTATAAACTAGGAAAGGGGTAAAGAATTAATTTACTAAAATCTCTCCAACCCAAAGCAACTCATTGTGGTTATGAAATAGTATTCTTATAGATAGCCAATATGATTGGAACAATATAGAAACTAACCATGTAGTGAACATTTTTATTCTATCCACCAAGAATATGTTTTGTTTTTATCTTGAATTTTTTTAATTCACCAAGAATGTTTCTGATAAAATTGTTTAACATATATGACTGTGCATTCTTAATATTTAATTAAGTCTTCTAAGCAATGCAAACTCATTTCACACCATTAAAACATGCCTTACATCCTCATTCCAGTCTTCTGAAGTCCACTCTTCCGAATTGCCTCCCCACGTTCCTAAGAAAAACACAAAAACAGCCAAGTTATTTTCACTATGTTGAAATAAAGTTTAAAGTGCAGATTTTTTTTTTTTTTACTGTTCCTGTGTTAAATATATTTTTATTTTATACCTAGTAATATAAATATGAAAATCTGGTATTGACCACTAGAATGATACATAAGCCATTCTAAAAACAAAAGCAGGACATGGAACCAATATATGGCATCTTATTTTGTGTTTAGTTTTGTTACTTACCAGTTCCCTCAGCAGTTTCATTGCCTTCACCATCCCAGTTCTCCTGCTGAGCTCCAGAGTTTGCACTGTAGTCAGCAGGATTAAAAGTACTGGGGGACAAAAAGAGGAAAAGGTGAACAAGAGAGAAAAACAAAACAGTTTTAAAAAAATCAAGGGTGAAAAAACAAACAACAAAAAAAACAAGTGAAAAATACTTTGTCATTTTTGCTGTAAACTCAAGTAGATAAGGTAAATACCGGTATGTATTTTCTTTACAGAAAGTAGATTTGGAAAGTTGATTTTATTGTGAAAAAGTGTCCTTATAACAAGTATAGAAAAACATAATAGTTCACTTTTGATATTAAAACTCAAACTTGGCAAATGTTCTTACCCCATCCCCTGAGAAGAGAATCTGTTACCAACAGCTCCTCTTCCTCTGCCACGACCTCCTACCCCTGAATCAAGAAAAACAAAGAATCATCGTTGACTGGAATGCTGCAGCATAACTTCTGATGAAGCACATTTAAAAAAGTAAATGACTTCAGCAGATTAAAAAAAATAGCAATGAGCAAATATTTGTCAGCTAGAAAGCAATTTTAAGCTATGTTAGTGGTAACCCCTGATTTCTGCAAAATGAACGCTATCCAACTTTGTATGTATTTGGAAAAAAAAAAGGGATATTCCAATGGTACCTCTGCCACGGCCCCTGCGTCCACGATCACCACCCCTTTCTCCAGGAGCCATGTCAAACCCATTCTCTTCAGACCTGCCTAGAACCCAACAGGAAACAAAGTAAGGAAGTTAAGAAGCAACAACTAATAAATTTAGTCTGTTTATTATTTTTCAAATTTTCCTAAAAGTGTTCGTAATGTTTCAGCAAATCAAAATCTTATAACAAACAGACAGAACCATGGTATTTTTACCTGTCGTTACTGTTCATACCTTCACGACCCCGGCTGATTCCTCTGCCCCTCCTGTTGGACCCTCCACGTCCACGACTGGCCTCTCTCTCTGCTTTCTTCTCCCTGTTCTCTTTTACATCTGAAGGTCCGGCTTCTTTACCAAGGTTACGCTTCTTCCCCACAGTCTCCCAAGAGTTCTGAAGAAGTTAACAAATGAGTGACGGCACAATAAAAATGTATCTGGGGTATTATTTAAATTATAATAATTACATATTCTTTGCAACACAGAAAAAGAGCTAACATACAAATTCAAAAGCAAGACTTGAGTATATGAAGATGAATTATGCTTTGTACATGCACATACTGTGTCAGAATTGCTCTCAAGCAGAAAATTGATGGCTCTGTTAACGTCTTCAAAGCAGTCATGAAGGGCTACCACGCATTCATCTTGATTCTTCCCAGTTACCTCAATCAACTGGATGTGAGAAACATGATAAACAAGACATTAGGATACCAAATACAGTACCAAAAAGGGCTTTAGAGTTTTAAATTTCTAGGAATTTTTTTTTTTGTTACCAAAGATGGCTTTTTTTTTTTTAAATATGTATATATAAATTTCTGTGCATGCACAAACCTGTTTGACCTTGTCTTCAAAGTCAGCATCATTTTTGTCGTAAATCACCTGGGCAAGACGAATCTGTTCTGCTGTGGCCTGGCAAGTAAACGGGGTTCAGTCAGTGAGAAATTGAAATGGAAGCATGTAGTACCTTCACGTTTAAACAAGTTCAGTAGAACAAAACAAGGTTTCAGATGTGAGCTATACATTGTATTTGCATATGTCATTGCCAGACCCATAACATTTAACAGCACAAGGTATTAAACTAACCATACAATAGTAAAAGCTCACCTGTATCTGTTTCTGTGGCTGTGATGTTGGTGTGGAGGTGGGCAGCGTCTTGTCTCGGGACCCTCGGGTCTGATTGCTAACCACTGACGTCATCATATACAGTATATACAAAACAATGTATGTACAAAATAGAAAAATCTGAAAGAGAAAAGGAGTTAAGAGGAGAGTGAATCAATCAGTGAGAAGATGATTGCATGACTGCATCCATAAAAAACAGTGTTGAGCGAATGAGCTAGTGTTGTACAGTCTGAGACTCACTGTTCTATACCATGTAAGACTATAACCCTAACTGTCGCCCCCACATCCAAGTTAAATTTAGCCAGCCAAGAGGGGACTGTCCGGTGTCATTTTACAGCCCTCCCTTCCCCCCCACACAAAAACACCGTCTCTGTTCGCACCAGCATTTATAGCAGCTAAGCTTGTGTCTTCTATCTATGAGGGACTATCCACAAACACTGGTGTTCAAAACAAAATAGTACACTCCATCTCAAACAGTCGACAGAACCACTGAATTACATTACTTATGGTAATTAAAAACAGCAACACTAGTGAGATGACACAAACGTATAATAAATTAAGGTGACTGACAGAAAACTCAAAAGTTATGTTATGCGACATCCACCAGTCCCCGTTAACTTGGTAGTTCACGTTAATACCAATGTTCGTTATTTCTATTTTTACTTAACACAACCATGGAAGTTTCGGTTGACTGACGGTACAAAATATAACCGACACAAGCTGACACGATTAGGTAACCTAGCTGTGTAGCCGAGCTAACTACGTGTCTTTGTTCCATCCGTGTGCAATTCACAGGCAAACCCTGTCAATTTGCCACAAATCTTTGAAAATGAATTAGCGCTATCACTTTTTTCTTCAGCTGTCACAGAAAGTTACTGTTTTTGTTCAACGTTACCGAGGCAGGAAGAGAAAACAAATCTGCGTTTGTGTTCCGACGATGAGCCCTTTGTTGTGTTAACCGACAGATGAGCTAATGTTAGCCGCATGCTAACAACCTAAACGAACACAGTCGCGTGGTTTCTTCAAACGTCACAACAGGCAATACCTATTTCTCTAAAAATAAAATTTAAAAAAAAAATTGAACCTGGCTAAAATGTACTTGTTGAAATGCGAGTAGCTCGCCAAGCTACACTTCACTTACGCAACTATTTTGATACCAGCCCCGGCATGTGAACGGCCCATCCACATTATGCGGCGTTCAATAGACAGGGCTCGAGTTAGTTCGCGAACCACCAAAAGAAAGTGAGTCGGTCCAACGGTTTTCCCAACAATAAAATCAACTCTACAAGTCGATATTTTTTATCTTTTGTCGCGAATTTACAACCCTATATACATATACATGTATAAAACATGTACAGTATTTATTTTACCTGCTAACACGCTTCGCTCAGCCAGCAGCTAGCAGCAACAGCAGCAGCAGTTACTGTCACGTGACCCACCACGCCGTGGTGAATCGTAGTGAAGCGGATCCATCCAACCGAGAATAGAAAAGCAGGTCACGTGGCCTGGACGTACGCGTTCTCGTGGGTGCGTGCTCGTCTCACACCGCTAGACAACAAGTGGAATAGGTCCATTTCTAAATCTACATGGTGCTGCCAGTCTATAAATCTTTTAAAATACCTTGTGCGTCTCAGTATTTTTTTATTACATACAACACTTAAAATTAAAAACCTTGCTGTTTTTTGTTTCTTTTTTAATACAGTTTTCTTTGATTTGTTCTTCTCAATTTTTATGCTTTTTATGATTGGCTACTGATTTGTTGTCTATTGTTGTCTTTGTCATCATTTTTAGTTAAAATCATCTCTCTCTTGTAAATGAGTCCCCGAGGCTCAATGGGACTAACCTGTACAAATAATGAAAATTAATGTACAACTACTCAGTTAAGCCCATCTAAATCTGAATACAAATTCTGATGGAAAATATAAAAAATAATGGCGGTTCACTTTTTCAGTAAAAGATGGCTCATGCAGCAAAGCAGTACCTTATACAAGCACACAAGTTGCTCTCAAATATTAGGTAAATAAGAATAAATTTAATGTATTAATCCATGTTTAAGTTCTGACTTCAGTTACGAAGAATTGTTTTTGAAGGACCACAAGTTTGTATGAGGGAACACTAATGTCCCACAGTTAATTTTCATGTACAGTACATGCATGAATTAAAATTCCTGATAAATCATGCTGCAGTGATGATCTACAATTATTAGACAGCTTATTTGCAGTTGGAGTGAGCAAACCACTAAATACAATATTTACATCATATTTTTCCCAATTGCCCATAAACTGAATACGCTAAAATTGTGTTCTCAATACATCTTCCAGTAAGAATAAATTATAGCTGAAACAAATGAACTGATGAACAAATGCTCTACAGTATTTAAATAAAAGTCTAAATCTTTTAGGTGACACACCAAAAACTTAGTTAGTAAACAGCTTGATCAATATTGAGAGTTTCTTTCTTTAGTTTTTTCGCATACAGAAGATTAATGGGCTTGTCCAGTCTATCCACTCTGGATAAAATCACTGTAACACTCAAATATCATCAGACTAGTCAAATACCAAGAACATCTCTTGAAATGTCTGTTGGGTGTATTCAAAATTTGCCATTTTATTAATCATAGCAAAACAAAAGGCCATAAAGAAAATTAAGAGACGGCTGATTAAATGACTGTGAGGAAATGTTTCCAAATTAAATGCAAACAAACATTTTGTTTCATGCGGTGCATTAAATATTCATACAAGTTGCCATTTCGCATCCCCGGATCAACAACAAAAATGTTGGGGTGGTGGTGGAAGTATAGCACCCACACCTGTCTAAACTTCATTAACCTTAACAGCTAAGATAATGTCTATCGCTTTGTGTAATACTGTAGTATGTCCCAAGATGAACAATTATAAAAACTTGAATCAAACACTGAACATTATGCACCAATATGTAAACGGACAGGCTTTTTCTTTAACATTCTTCCATTTATAAGCTATTCCTGACACAATGAGGGAACACCTTTAGTCAAATTTCTCTTTAGAAACACTTGTCTTAATCTGATACACACAAAGGGAAATTTGACAGATCCCCATTAAATTTATTCATAAAAAATCAAGCCAGTAAAATAAAATACAATAAAATAAACTGATAATTTTATCAAACTTACAAAACACACTCTGCACTTATACACACCATTTGTTGTCTGTAAAAACATCTAAACTGTGCATTGATTTTTACAAACATGTTTCATTTACACAGCTGAATCATGATTATCTCCTCGTGTCGAGGGGTTCAACAGAACAGACTTCAGAAATGGCTGCAGCCGAGTTCTCATGCTGTGTACACATCTTGCCTTTCTCTCCAGGATCTCTGCCAGCTTGTGGACGTATTCTCCAAATGCCTTTTATAAGGAAATACAAACAGGGAAGACATTTAAAGCAAGGTGTTTTAATTTTAAAAGTACATGAAAGGAGAATGTTTGAACTTTCAGCTGAGGGTGTGTTTCATCTAACCATGTCATGTTGTTGGCTAAGAAGCTTTCCCTCTTTACGACACAAAGCTTTCACCTCCTTTAGCTGCTCCAAGTGGGCCTCAAAGACACACCATCTAAAACAAAGGTTTACATTAAGTGCACTTACTAACATGTTCACTTGTTCTAAAGAGTATCGTGGTACTTACTTGGCATGGTTCAAGTTGTCCATGGTAAACAGATGGATTGTGGGTCTAATTAGTTGATTACTGTTGCTTTCTTGACCACTTGGCTCCGTTGTCTTGATTGACTGATTTGAATGTACTGAGCCATTTTCTAATTGTTGTGTTGTAATGAAATGTGATGTTTTGTGCTCTTTATGTGCATGTTCTGGTCGTTTGGATGCAGTGAACAAGTTGGTGTTCTTGTGCTGGACAGGAAGTGACATGAGAGGGGTTTGATGGCGAGTTTGAGCTGCAGAGGCTTTGGAATCTAAAGCTGGCTGGTTTTTCTGATGATTCTCTCCATCATGAAGGGACAGCAGTGCATACCCAGAAGTGTCAAATGTACTGGGTGCAGTAGAGTGGGAGATCTTAGCACGTTCTAAAAAAGACTGTGTATTTTCTGCATCCTCATCATCTACAATTTCAACACCCAAGAAACTTTCTTTTCCAGCACCACCTTCTCCATTCTCACTTTTACATTTGCAGAGGGAGGTATTGCTGGTGTGCCCCTGGCTGAACGAGGCTGTAGCAGGTTGTTGGTCCACATGAAGCAAGGAGATGCTCGGGGTGTCCGTAGTGTAGCTAAAGGGCTCCAAAGAAGTCTCATCTTGAGAAAGAACAGACATTTTGACATTTTGAACAGGACATTCTGATGGCTTGTTAAATGACTCAGTCAATGTCATGATGGATGTGACAGGCGATGTGGTTGCCTGAACGTGTGAAAAGGGTACTTTACTGGCAGAGTTTGGCGGTACTGCTTCTGAAAGATTTTGAAATGGTAAAACAAGGATATTGCAATCCTGTTTATTAGATTTGTTGTCAGAAATCAGTGCTGGAGAAAGAGGTCTTTCTGCAAGAGCTTGTTGATGCCGTGACTCAAAAGACGGGTGACTAAAACAGCTGTCGTTGCTGCGGTGAGTAGACTCTAAACTGTGGTAATCAGCTGCTTCTGTCTGCCCAGCACTCCATACTCCATTATCAGGAGCATGTGATGCGTCCAGGCCTTCCACACCCAGATCCGTTCTGTCATCTGACTCCAGCTGTGCCTCTATATTTGTTGTAGGTACAGTTGTCGTTCTGTTTGCAGACTCCATCTCTTCCTCTGCTGCCCAAGCACAACGCTTGTTTTTTCTCCTGACACTCTTCACCTCATCCAACCCCTTCCTCTCACTTTCACTCTTACCTATGCTCCCATCTTCCCTTACACCACCATCCACATCGTTGTTCGTACAGTACTTCGAAGAGGTCTCATTTTGTACAAAAGCCTCATCACTGAGTAAAGGATTTTGTCTTCTAGTAAAATCAACCCCCACCCTGTCTGTGTACGTATCTGAAAAACCTTTCAAATTCGGATCCGTCTGAGCAAAAGGTGAGAGGTAGGGGGAGTGCAGGAGTGACGACAGGGAGCCCCGAGTGGAGGAAGAGACAGATGGACATGATGAGTGGGGATGAGCAGATGAAGAAGCTTGCGAGGGGGAAAACTGCTGCAGCTGCTGATGGTACTGTCTCAGATGCTTCATTTTCTCCTGATGATCATCCTGAAGTAAATCTCTTTGTCTTTGCGTCTCTTCTTCAACACTTTTACAGAGGTTCTCTGTTTGTCCTCTTGATTCTATCCTTTTGGTTTGCTCTTCTCTTCTGTCTTTTGTGTTGAGTAGGTGGGTCTCTTTTTCTCTGAGTTGGACTCCAGATTTAGCAAAAGCTAAATAACTCGCTACGGCGTTTTCCTTATTTTGCTGCCCTTTGGTTTGTTGTTCATACTCCGATGGTGCCCTAGTACGTTTCTCTCGAACACGCTGACTATAGCTTTTAGACCTTACATTTTCCATCCTCTTACCCTCCTTTTCATCTGCTTTTGTACTCCAATGCCAGTTGTCACCATTTGACAGCCAACCTCTAATAGATGTAACATGCTCAGGTATTCCTCTTCTGTTCTTTGGTTGTGTCTTCTGTCCACTTCTACTGTCCTTGGGTGTTGAGCAGAGAAATGTGCCCTCTGTGTGTAACCTTACTGCAGCCACACTTTGTGTCTTAAATTTAGTCTTTTTCTGGACACCAGCATCACGTTGACACTTGTAATTGTTGGACACATGTTTGGAGGAGGGTCCTGCCTCACATCTTTTTTTCTGTTTTAGCTCACCTTGTCCCCTCAACTCCTTCACACTATAAAAAAGCACATATGCCATCCCAGATAGAATTATTGTATTGTCATAAAAATACAAATATTTCAATTCAAACTTCTCTCAGCATGCCTGTTTATGTAAACAAACTTACCGATCTGCATATCTCAGTGTATTCAGTGAGTGTTCTGTCGCCTGGCAACTCGGTGAGATGTTGGCTATCATGCAGGTTTTTGAGTCACCGACAAATGAGTCTTTCAAAACCTAAAATGACCAAAAAAAAGCTGTTTAGAATTAAATTGTTTACACACTTGTACATACTGGCATCAGTCTCTTTACCTGAGTAAGTTTACTTTGTCGGAAAGGTGTGTGAGATTCGTCTTTATCAAGGGAACGGATACATTCCTTGAGCTGAGGGGTGAAATGGTTAAATTAATAAAAACAGATCGAGTAAACATCTGAATATGACATCTGATATAACGTACAGCCAACAAGCTCTGGTTGATCTCAGCTCCCTCCAAACGAGTCTGTCTGTCTGGTTCTTTGGCATCAGACGCCCTCTCACTTCCTGCCAGGTCCACAAACCACATCCTGCCCACATGAACACAAACACATCTCTAAGTCCAGTCACTATACTCAGATATTAATGTCCTCGTGTTATACTGAACTCAGTTACTTTGTGCCTCAAAAAGGACAAACTCATCAGAAAGTCTGCAAAGTGTTGGAATTAATTGAAGATGAGGGGAAAGCAAGTTGTCAACAAGCCAGTTCACTTCAGTCCTCGTGTTTACAAGTTCAGACCAGTTAAGTGATGATTTTGCTTTATTATCTTTGAATGTTGTCATTTCTTAGTCATAATGGTGCTTTGAGGGTGTTTTTTTTTTTTTGTTTTTTTTGTTTTTTAAAAGATCAAAATTGGATGAAGTAGAACTTCTCTTCCCGTTTTACACCATCATTCCTGATTTTGGTCGACTGCAATAAACAAAATGCTTACATTTAAACAAAATACAAACAAACATGACCAGTAAATCTTTTTGGAAGCCTGGGTTTAAAGGCCATACGACAAATAATATAAATGAATAAATAAATAAAAACATCTTATAAAATCAAACAGCATAAAACTTGTTAACAATTTCGCATCAGATTTGAACATATTTTAATCCCAAAACAAATGAAACCATAGCACATCTTGGAAATTAGGTTTAGGTTAAAAAAAGAACGTCCTCAAGTTTGATTTATAGGTGATGCTACCATGTTTTTACTGTCCTTCTTCACCAGTTTTCATATCAATCAGGCTTTTTTAAAGCAACTGCAGCCGAGGGAATCAACAGAAGCGCGTCATGTCTCACCTTCCAATTGTCTGCTGGTTTAAATCTCTGAGCTGAATCTGAAGCAAGGCGTGGGAACGAGAAGAGAGTGGATTGATGCCACTCACCCCTTGAGTTCGTTCTGTCATTCCCTGAGAAATCACCTTGAATAGCAACAAGGAATGTGGAGAATGGGAAAGGCATAAAAAAAGATGGCCAAAGAGACATGCAGCCACAATCATTTCCTCAAACCCCACACACAACTATTGAGTGTTAGTTTCAGTTATTTTCAACATAATACAGTTTATAATTAAAAGTCAGCTGATGAAGGTGCTGGGGTGTGAACACATCTTTAGACAAGCCAGGAAGACTTGGGGAGCTGTGTTTGGCAATTTCTCTCTTTTTAAAATACAAGGCTTATACTTTTGAATTGAAAATCTGTATGATTGTCCAACATTAGGGCACTAAATACAAGAAATTAAATGTGTGATGAACATCATTAAAATAAAGATGCATGCCTCCAACAGCGATTTGACAGAATCCACTCTGATATTCCGCAGCCCTGAAATGTGAACCACTTTCTGTCCATCTTCTCTGGCAAACAACCTTTGGACGGAAGAGAGGAGGAAGATATCAAGAGAAATATGTTAGTTTTACAACTCTGCACACTAAAGATAGAATATTGTGGCTAATGTGGAAAAAAAATAGCTAACCAATAAATAAAACATAAATTTAGCTCAAATAAACAGCTGTGAAACTTTAAAATCAGGATGATATAACAACTGCACCTTTTCCTGTGGTCCAAGAGGTCATACAGCTGACCACAGTAGATTTCAAAGAAACTGACATAAACCAGTTGAGTTGGGTGCTCTGTGGTGGACAGCTGTGCAAAAATATCCTGAGCTGCAAGAGCGTACAACCCAGGTCCCCCAGGAGATGAACCTAGCATGGTGTAAGTCTTCCCTGCACCCGTTTGTCCGTATGCAAAGCAGGTGGCCTTCCCTCTGATACACAAACAGAAGCACTCAAAAACTGATGTTTAAAGCATTTTGGTGACACGTCTTCTTTGTATCAGTCAGCCTACCCAGTGAGCATGTGCTGCACCAGAGGAAATGCTGTTTTTAGATACACCTCTTCATTGGAGCTCTCCTCCCCCAAAACATGGTCAAAGTAAAACCTGTGCTGCAAAACAATCAGCAGGAGAAGATTTACAAGAGACAGATAAAAACAGATAAAAAAATATGTTAAGTGCAACAAAGTTTCCCCATTAAAAAACAAATGAACAAAAATGTATTTGAGAATTAAAATCGTTGGATTTGTTTCTTTGCACTTGTACCTGAAGGATGTACTCTGTGAGATCCACAGCTTCTTTGCTTTCGTGGACAACCACACAGTCTCCACCTGGAGTTGTCACAACATCTGTCTCTCGTCTTCTGCACTCAGCACGTGTTAAAGGCCTTTTCCTCACACACACACTAATCCTTTGTCCTCCCACAAGCCTGACACACACACACACACAGACACACACACACACACACAGAAAAAAATGCATCGGTCAAATCCAAATAGCTATTCAAATCTGAAAAATGACTGCTAAATGCTACCTGTAACAAATCAAATTTAATGCACCCTAATCTTCTGAAATGTTCGCAGGATGCTCACTTGTTGTTTAAAACCTGAGGAGAACTCAGAGGGAGTCTGTAGTTGTATCCAGTTGTTCTTTTTGCTTCATAAACAGGTATGGACTTAATCATTCCTGTAGAAGAAATTTTCCTCTTGGATATTCCTTTTCTGTCGTTCAGCCCAAATAAGTTGTTGGTAAATGTTTTATACGTCACTGGTCTGGGACAATGCCTTTTACTGTTCTGTAGTAAACTAACATAATAGTTTAACGTAGAAGATTCTCTTGTGGTGTGCAGCTTTTCTTCATGTTGACAATCATGTGGACATTTACAGTCATCCAGTTTATTGTTCTTGCTGTCTTGATGGGCATTTAGCACTGACTTTCTGCTTAAAAGCTTGTGTTGCACAGGTGTGGCTGATTCTTTTCCACGAACAGGCTGATCATTTTTATGTTTTGCATGAACAGGATGAGAAGATTCAACAGTGAACTCGAGCCGTCTTCGAAAGCTTGATGGTATGGCAAAGCTGGAACTTCCCACAAAAGCTTTGTTTTCATCCTGATCTTCACTCAAATCTTCATCAAGATTTCCATCACGACTGAATCTACCATCATCCACTGCAGAGTTGTCTTCAACACCTCCATCGTGAACATTTTCATTACTGATCATGATGTTGTCGTTCACAAGTCTCTTAAGGTCAAGAGATTTGACTAGTCGGACAAGATGGAAAAGTCGAGTCCTGTCCTCCATAGATTGAACTCCCAGGAGGGGGTAGTCCTCCATCCTCAGAGCTAAAAGGTGGGCTGCATGGCAAACACCCACCAAGGTAAAACTACAAGACAAGAAGGACATGCATCACTGGAGAACACTGGTAATATTTGACTTTTAATATTTTTACAGTACTTACCTGTCATAATGATGCTGCAGCCCAGCAGCTCTCAGACACTCGTACAGGAAAATGGTCATTTCCTCCGCTGTTTTGATCCACAACTATGGACAGGTAGACATGTCAGTTTAGTTTGTCCATCATATCTTATAAAAAAGTAAACAAACACACTATTAACAACACAAGACTGCACTGTCTGTTGAAATCTGACAGAGGAGTAGATAATGACTGCTCCCTGAGTCAATACTACAAGTCTGCGCTGTTGATGGTAAGCAAAGCAGGGAATACCAGGACGGTGATGAAATCTGACACCAGTGCACGACAGAGATAGATAGGGCAGCAAAATGCAGCCATGAAAGATTTGTCTGCTGTGGCAAATATGATAAATATAGCCAACACAGGCATGTTGTCCATGTCGACTGCAGATTTCTCTGCAGCTGCAACAATTTTGCCATATGGCAAGACTGAGATGCTCACAGTGATCTGTTCCTTCATGCTGAGCCAAAGTTTATAGTTAGTCAGGACTTCATTAGTACTTGGAAATTAATTTATTATGAGTCTAAACAAATGTCAATGTTGGAATATCCATCCATCCATCCATCCATCCATCCATCCATCCATCCATCCATCCATCCATCCATCCATCCATCCATCCATCCATTCATCATCTTTACCCACTTCTTCCTTTTCAAACCAATATCGTGAACTTGGATAATAAAACAACATCTACTAATGTTTGGCTTGTGCAAACTATGCACTTTGTGTATATTCTGCTGAATTGGCAAGCATGCATGCAAGTTTTAAAAAAAGTGTATAAAAAGCTAATACTCTCAGCAACAGCAACAACAACAACAGCAACAACAGCAACAACAACAACAGCAACAACAACAACAAACTTGAGAGAACGTAACCTTTACTTGACAAAAAACTTTTTTTTCTCAAAGTTGTACGCCCGAGTGATATTTCCGTATACGAAATGGGTTTCCATGGCGACACAAACCTTTTGCAGCACTTCCTTTTTAACGCTGCTGCGCGCGAGCTCTGGTCCTCCGTTCAAAAATATAAAAAATTAAAAATTAAAATTAAAAAAGGAAAGAAAGAAAGAAAAAAAAAAACTAAAGTTATTCAGAAATAAAGGCTGAAATTTTGTGGGACAGCAGGTCAAAATAAACCCCACTCGAGCTTTATAGTGAGAGATAATCCTTCAAAGGCTTAATGGGCATCAGTAAGAAGCTTCCTCAGACTAAACCGTCCACCCCTCTGGTTTATTTATGAGACTGAACAGGACTACACAATTAAAATGTTTAGAGAGGGTCATTTTACCAAGCAAACAGACTCTTGTGCAACCACAACTGAAAGTGTAAATGTGAATTTCATTATTGCAGCCACGAAAAACAACAACTAAGAACGTTACAGTTTATTCAAACTAAATGTTTAAAAGCAACACTAAAAAGCAATAAAACATGAGACATTAAAATAACTGATAAAACTAAAAACAAAATACAAAGGCTATGAAAAAACAAATTTATTGTCTAATATAAACTTGGTTTACTCCTTTGCTTTTTAACAAATTTTGGTTTTACTTCATAACAATTATGGTATGTATGCATGTCACAATTAAATGAGAATTTGTAAAAAATGACTCAAAAACGTACCTATCTTGTAAATAAATCAAGTACCGTAGTTTGAACAAATTTTGTTACTGATTTTATCTGTATGTCACTTATTACATATAATGCTGTAGCCTACTTTCATCTAAAAAGGCTAGAGTATTTGTACTTCAATTAAGATTTATTTAAATATGCATTTGCTTAGATAAATGTTATTTCATTTAAGATTTTTCATCACGTCAAATTATCTATAGTTAATAATTCAACGCCAGTCAGTAATACGTTTTAATATGTTAAATTACTGTACTGTACTGAAAAAGCATAGGTTCAAAGGTTCCGCTTCGTGTTTTTGTGGGGACTCTAATAAAAGTAACGCACACAACTTCCTTGCTAACTGGCTAACTCGAGGTGAAGTTTAGGTTTAATCTCGTGATACATGACAAAAGTGTTCGTAAGTGTGCAAGATAAGGCACAAATGTGCATGTGTGCGCGCGCGTGTCGGTATTTTTAGTGAGATAAACTTTTTCCGGAGGCCTGCTGCCATGACAACCAGCTAACAGAGACTGAGATACTTACGGTAACTATGTTTAGAATGGATTTATTTAATGTTTTTTTTTTTTTTAAACATTAAAGCTCCTCTGAAGGTTGTAGGGAGAAAACTATTAATTGTTTTTTCAGGTAACTAAATATATTAATTTAATTTTGAACACTTTGAATGTTTTAAATGCGTTAGTAGTTTTTCTTTGTGCGTTTCTTGTTTTTACGTAATTTTCAGTTCACTGTTTGTCTAAATGTGTTCATAAAGTCATTACCTATGACCTATTCAGGCATAATTAATGTGGTAAGAGATCATTAGTTGGTACTGTAGTTTTAGACGGCCCCTATTAATATAACAGTTTATGTATTTTGCAATTATTTAGCCAGCAATGTTTCATTTAGATACATTTTTTCTTCCAGAGTCTCGTTCAAAAATTACGGCTTAATTACAAACTTAAAAACATATTTTTGTCAAAAGTTTAATTAGAAAAAAAATGTCAGATTATTTGCTTGTTTAAATGGAGATTCAAGACAATCTTCTGACTCCTTAGATATATAACTTTTACTAAATAGCACTTTATGATGTACTGTACTGGTACGTGAATTTTTTACAGCGCCCTGAGATGACTTGCTAGAGGGTGTTATATAAATAAACTGAATTGAATTTTAATTTGTATGGTTATACAAACTAAAATCATGCAAAAGAAAGATAAGGGACGATGTACAGAACTATATTTTAACAAAGTAAAGTTGATTGTTAAACATTCTTTAGCCAAACCTGGTACTGTATATCTTATGCAGTGTGTTATAACAAAACTAGACAAGCACTGTATTTTAAAGAAATAAACGAACAAACAAAATTTTCACAATTACAAGAAAACCTGGCTCCTTTAAAGCTCAAATTAAAATTATTTTAGGAATTTTACACATTTCAGCTAAAAATGAACTATTTTTGTTAGTCACAAAATCATTTTGCTTCTTTTTGTCTATGTTTTTGCTAATTCTCCCTTTTTAACACGTGTCACTTTAAAGAAAAAAAAATCTCAGTCATGTTTCTGTAGATTAATAATCCTGCAGGGAAATCCTCTGCTCACTGAAACAGCTGAAAAAAAAATAGCCTTGCTATCAGTGTGTAACTATTTAAATTGGCAGCACTCTTTATTAAGTAAAATAATAATTTTATGTTTTTATTGTATTCAAGACTTTGATGTTTTTTTTAGCACAAAATCAAGTAATTAACAGAAAGTAAACAATTTTCCTAAAAGTCATTCAAATTATTTACAGGAAGTCATCTCTAAGAAGTGGTCGGCATGTCCTCAGAAGAGGAGACCCCCCAAGCATCCTCTTCATCATCTTCCTGCTCACCCCCATCTCCTCCTACCTTGCACTTCATTGGGAAGAAGGAGGACATCGTCAGAGCCCGGCGGGTGACCAAGCTTGTGAACGGCTGCAGAGAGGTGCTGGTCTTGTACCATCAGGGGCAGCTACATGCAATGGACATGCGTTGTTACCGTAAGCTCTGAGTGTGTTAAATGGTGGCATGTTTTCTGCAGTAGGTCAGTAAATACTTGAAATACTTCAAATACTTGTTCATAAAGTCTTATTTAATTATTTTTTTTCTATTGACAGATTCCGGTGGTGCTTTACAGGAGGGAGATATTGAGGTGAGTTATCTGATGCTTTCAAATGAAGTCTAATAAAATACATCTGTTGTTACTTGACACAATAACAAAGTAATCAAGCTTATAATAAATGCACAGTTTCTTCAAGCTTTTTTTTGTGTTAAATAGTATATTTTCCTGTAATACTGCTATTGAAGCTGTTATGGTTGTTAAGGTTTTACACGCCTTCCTCATCATTTGTGTTAGGAGTTCAACGGACGGCTGTGCATTGTGTGTCCATGGCACAAATACAAAATCACACTCGCAGAAGGAGAAGGACTTTACCAAGCGGTGGAGAACCCTACAGTCCGACCAATGAGGACTCAGTGGCGCTCCAAAGGTGTCAAACAAAGGATTCATAAAGTCACTGAAAACAATGGAGACGTGTACGTAACCCTGAACGATTCCAGAGAACACATCGAGTCAGATGTCTACCAGTCTGAGAAATACTGGACAATTAAAGTCCAGCCAAAACTCAAATCCAAAAGATTATAAGATGATGTTTTTGACTGAACAACCAAAAGTCCCTGACTGAAAGTTTTCTTTTGTAAGAAAGAATCTCCTCATTTCAAAAGATGTTGGCAGAAAGAACATGAGTCATTTCATGAGGTAAGAAGACAGAAAGTGGTAAAAAAAAAATCTCAATAATTAATAATTGTGTTGCAGTAAGAGTTTGTCATCTTTCTGAAGTTACACATACGGAGAAACTATGAATTTACTTTTAAACTCTCTGATGCATGTTTATTCAATGCAGATTCATCTCGTCACTCTGCTGCTTGTTTTTGCAGCTAAACATACATTTTTATTTCTAAAAATAGTTCAGAAAATTAAAAATAAAGTTTAAAATACATAAGCAAAATCTACCAGCAACTGGGTAAGAAAAAGCTTTTATGAGCAAACACAAATCAGTCAGTGGCAGTTTTATCATACGAAACTTGTTTGATGACTATTATGGAAACTTTATTAAAATATTCTACAACTGTGGTTCACTTGAATTTACTGATTTATTTTAAAGATATACAGTGTCAACAATTAAGAAAACATATGAGAATGTTTCTTTGTCATTTTTATTACGGTACTTCTACTAACTTGTGTATATCTAGGTATAAAAGTGATTTATGCTCAAATTAATATTGAGGGAGACAGGCACTCAGCGCTGCTGATGCACGTGCACGTGGCCAGCGCGACAAAAAATATTTAAATAAAGCTGATTTGAACATTTATAAAGGTAATGTTCAGCTCAG
>JARVLU010001462.1:17127332-17138647 GCA_031762415.1 Simpsonichthys santanae
AGCCAGGTCTCTCTTGTAAATGAGTCCTCGAGGCTCAATGAGATTAACCTGCCTAAATAAAGGTTGAATGAATAAGAGAGAAGTACAGATAATTGCAGTCACACAAGTCGTTGTCTGATTGTTCTTACATGAAATATTGTGCCTTGCTGCTCTGATTTGGTACAAATTGACATCTGCTCGGGGGTAGCCCTCGTCGTCAACCAGCGAACCTTCGACTCCGACACCCTGCTGTAAACAAACAAAAATATGTTAGCATGATAGCTAAACAGAGCTACCCGTGTTCAGCAGGATTCTAACTTACATCTTCTAAAACATCGTAATAAGCTTTTATTTGTTCCTCTATTTCGTCTTTCTTCTTAATAAGATTTTTAACATCATCCATAGTCACTTCAGTGCCTTCAGACCTATTTTCTTCTGTTGTTTTCATGTTTGCTGACCAGCTGCTGGGTTCCCCGACACTTCCGGTGATTCTGCTTCCGGTGCAGCGCCCTCATGTGGCCAAGTCTTGACACTGCCAAATGTTGCAAAACAACCAGTCCCAGTATTGTTTATTTTATGTGCCGTTATCCTTATTTCTTGCAAATAATTAAAATCACATGTATTAGTAATTGATTTTAGATTTCTCTTAGCCCCTCCGTATGACACAACTAGATTTTCTGCTTTAACATTATACTGTACTACACAAAAAAACAAAACATACAGGTCACAAGAAATGTCCTGCAGCTTAAAAATTAGGTGTTCTAAAATGTTGACACCAAGACACCCTGAGCCTAATACCATTTTATTCTAAGATTTTATTTTAATTAAAGTAAAACTATTAATTTCTAGACTTTGATGCTCTTTAAATACTGAAATTGTAGCATTTACATGACACTTTAGCCAGAGTATTTAAAGTTATTCTTGAAATTACATCGTATTTTTCTAGTGCATTTTGTGAAATTGTGAAGAGGCATCTACTAAATATTTCTGAACAACTACAGATTTTATTACAGATGGATTATGCAGCAATTACAGATGGATTATGCAGCAATTTGTTCAAGCAAGAATCTTTTTTTTTTTTTTTTAGATATTTTAATGAGGATAATAAGTTTAAGAACATTTGATCTAGTTCATGTAAAAATAGATTTGTGGTAACACAAGTGTAATGCTATATTTATATGCATGTGAGTTTGTATAAATCACAAACAGGAACTGGAAATGTTTCATGTTTTTTTGTTTCTGACCAACTAAACTTTTCTTTTTATTGTGGACTCAGGCACAGAAAGCATGTCAGAAAACTGACAAAATATTTGCACACACCAGTTTATTAATATAACTATCTTTTTGTTTTAACTGTGACATTAACAGGTCTGCTATAAAATTCAAACCAGACAAAAAAGCAATGCATCATTTTAAATTAAATAAGTCAGCTTTAATATATTATTGCATACACTCATTGAACAAAATATAGAACATTTAAATTTTCTTGATTAAATTGTTAACAGTTGTAAACAACTTTCTATTACATGGACACTGATGGAAATGTGTTGAATTGCACTAGTCTGTAAAGGCAACACAGCTCCAACAAACATGTTTTTCATACCCCCCACCCCAGAACCTGTAGTGGTTGAAAACAGCTACAATACATTTTCACCTTTGCATTTTTTTTTCTTCTTTTTTCCATAGCAGTCACTAGATAGGCACGGAGGTTTAAACCATTAGGGAAAATATAGGCACACTTTTTGAAGTGTTAGCTGATATCACAAAGTGTCAGGTTCCCTGAGTACTGAAAGTTCTTTTATCACAACTGTTTCTAAACTGGAATGTGTGTTAGTCTTTATTGTTTTTAAAATACTTCATACAGCTTGCCGAAAAGCTTTCTTCAGCAACTTTTCCTTCACCTTCATCTGGCATTTAAATCACATTTTGTCTGGGGTAGAAACGTGTGCAAAAATATCCCTGGAACACAAATCTTATTCTTCCTGCAGCCTACATATGCACTAAGTACCACATTAGGAGGTTCTGATAACAAAGCAACCCGTATCATTTGGACCTACATGTTGACCATTAGACGTCATACCCTCACTGAGCTGAAGGCTCCTCAGCCTGTACTGTTATGTCTTTCTGTACTTCAGTGAACTGGGTTGTTGTTTCATCCAGTTGTGAATTAACTGCTTGAACCCACTTTTGTAGCTCGACACTGAGAGCGTCTACTCCTTGGTGCAGCTTCTCTTGCCTGCCTTGCAGTTCCTCCAAAAGGTGCTGCGTTTCCCCAACAAGCTGTTGCCTCTTGGTTAATGCAGCAGGAGCACGCTGACCTCGCATGTAGCCCTCAAACTCTTCTGGACTGAGGCTCAGTGCTGGTCCGTTAAGCTTTTCAATGAAGGCCACAGCACAAGACTAAAGGAACGGGTGAAGGACACAAGAACAAGTTACTTACTTTCATATAACCCTGGGAAGTATGATGAATGGGTGACTGTTCATAACTCACTAAGTTTGTGAAGTAGTAGCCACTCTCTCCAGCCATCAGACTGTGTGGCAGTCCAAAACGAATCATGTACTGCATGTTGGAGTGAAGACGAGGTGGGTTGGCCTTCAGGACCACATAAACCAGGCTTGACAAGAAGGCATCTGCATTAGCAGGCTCATTGTTGAGGACTGCAAGAGCTTCAAAGATGTGCTGACTGCATTTGGACACACAAGCAAGCTTATCCTGCGGTGCACGTTTGGCATCCATTTCTATTATAGCTGGATAAAAAAATAAAAATATTTATATATTTAAAATACAAACCACAAATAATATATTTCAGATAATTTGAAGATGTTTCTAATGAGTGTGAGAAGAATCTGTCCAGAGGAACTGACTCAGCCTTGCTAAACTTATCTACCTGGATTATTGAGCATGCATCAGAAATGAAAGAACTGGCCTGGATCTGTCCATGTGACAACTTGTGCCTGATACTGAGCATTGTTTTCAATTCCTCAAGAATAAGAAAAATTAATCAATCAATCGGGTTGTAACTCACCTGTTATAGCAGGCAGGAAAGGGTCGCCTGTGACTGGAATGTTTTCCTCTGGAAAAGGAACGCTCAGCATCTGTGGAGTGACCCAATTTAAGGAACTGAAAGGAAAAACATCAGAGACAAATAAATGGGACTTTAGATCTGTAGTTTAGAAACTCATAAATGACGTTATTAGTCGTTAATATGTAAGAAGTGTTACCGTATTCGACGCTGAAGAGCCAAATCCTTCTGTTCATCGTCGCAGCTGTCATGGCAGAAAACCCATTTGTGCAGCCGTGTCATTATCAGCTTTTCTACGTGCTCCATGATCTGAGTGACCTGAGCCTCAGGAAAACCTGAAAATGAAAACAACTCAAGCATTGTTTCTTCGGGAACAAGAAAACAGAAGCGCAACGAACTGATCTGCACTCACTTCTAAAATATTCAGCAAAAGATTGGTAGAAATCCTGCACAAGGTCAGACTGTTTCTGTATCGGCAGATCCTGCAAAGATAAATCAGGTTTTGACATCAGACAGAGGCTTGAAGTGTGAAAAGTTAACATTCATACAGTAATTACATGGTAAGCTTCCATTGTGTTGAGGAAAGCAGTACAACGCGACTGCATGCGCTGGGATGGTGGACTGCGCAGGATCTTTAAAAAGCCAGGGAAGTCTCCAGGCTCAAGACTCTGATAAGCTTTTAACAGGTGTGCATGGCTTTCTGAGGACTCTGAAAAGACAAACAATGGACGATGTTTAAGATAAATCTGGGAAATCAAGTGATTGTGGGACAGAAGACACAATGCATGAATACACAAAGTTATCAGACCTACCTTGAGGCTTTGGAGGCGACGAGCTGCCCCAGAACAATCTCCTCACAGTATTATATCGGCTACCTTTCTCAATATTTTTCTTCTCCTCAAATTTGGAAAATGTGGGTGGCGCTCCGTCACTGCTGGGCCTAAAAGGGGTAGCAGTAAGCTGATTATTAAACACAGATAAAATGCTTCTTCTTGGTCTTGGTTCGAAAGTTACACTTCATAAAGTTTACCTTGCATCTTGTCTTGAAGCTCCAGGTGGACGTGATCTTTCTCTCCAGCACTTTGAGCAGAAGCCTTTCCATGCAGGGTTTCCATAGTATCCACAGGCGTTCTTGCAAAGCAGCTCTTCCTGAGAGACTCTGATTCCTCTTTGTTTGTCTGTTGACATTTTAAAGCTCTCCCTCTGTCAACTCCAAAAACACACGTCAGTAACTGAGAATTTTCTAACTTTACATCAACTTGACTGTGTCTCTAACAAAATCAAATATTAAATATAGTACAGTGTAAATAAATGACATTTCATGCTAGAGTTTGTATTATTAGTCAGTTTAATAGTTCAGTTCAGAGCCTCTCTACATGTTGACATACTTTATAAAACCACCACTACTACCCTTCACAGAACATACATGGCTATATGACTGAATATCAATGAGCATTTGTTTAATATGCAGCTTTTCAATCACAATGACACTCAGCTGTAAGTCATGCAGAACTATTTACATATTACTTTAAAAAGGAACAAAGTTTTACTAAACAAGCATCACTTTGTAACTCTGACAAAACATAGTTTACAAGTACAATGTTATGGTTTATCGGTGTCCCCCAAGGAGGACAAAATTGATTTTCTATCATATTTTGCACATTTATTTTATAGTTTTAGTGAATAGAGTAGCAGATCATTTTATGATTGTTCTCAAGTCTATCCACCTTTGACCAAAATAATGAAACATCTGGTAGCCTTACAGTTTTAAAGGGTAAGGCTTCCAGTTGTTTCACCACCACATAAGATCACTATTTTGGTCAAAGCTGGTAAGTTAGGAAAGGTATAAATAGTTTTGGGTACATTTGAAAACCTGGATAAAACTTGTATAAATGAGTGAATTTGTTTCATTACGTTTTACAATATTTACTAGAGGAATTAAATGCAAGTAAAAAAGTTAATTCCCTGATTAAGGAAACGACAAAACAAGATTTACGTAAGTTGTAGTTGTTTGTAGTTAGCTTGTTAGCTAATCATGGCTGTAGAGTCAAGACGGCTGACTGTCAGCTGAGGGCTTCGACGATAACCACCGGAGTTAGAGATGCTGGGTAATGTCGTGAGAAACCATTATAAACATGAGCTCAATCAATAAGACACATAATTACGTTTCTGCTCCTCACCTGTCAGTCAGTGAAAGGGTGAAATCATCGGACGGTTAAGCAGCTTTCTTTAGTGTTTCATCCGACTCCTGCTAAGTGTTATACAGTTGTCATGTTTAGTTCACTGAGTGAAAACCCGTAAGCTTTTCGTGAATGACACTAAAACTGTAAAAACAGAGAAAAGAAAAGGAGGAGAGGAAAGAAAAAAACAAACAAACAAAAAAAACGAAATACAGTACTATAGTTTGACTTTTAAGCTGTTGGACCACTTCCCAAACCTGTGTAACCGGAAATACGTCAGCGGAACAAGCAGAAAAGTTTGATAAATTTCTAAACAGCGACTACATTTCAAAATAAAATCCACACTAGAAAGTATTATTCGTTGTTTATATTTTTTCACACTTTCCACATAAACCTCAGTACTGTACTGTATTAGCTAAATAAAGTTGTTTTCACACATATGTTTCATACAGGGCCTCACTGCTTATTTTCTCACTTTTGTCCACGTAATGCGTTTTATTTTGAACATTACTTACCGGAAATAGATTTGTGCATTTTAAAAGTTTTGGATGTTAGTGAAAACCAGCATGAAGCCATTCTAAACACATTTGAATATCTGACTTCTCCACCACTTCAGAGATAGATTATTACACTTGATGTATTTCGCTATTCTGTATACATATTTATAATTTAATACAGAAAATGACGCTTCTAAGCGTAAGTTAATCAAAATCTGTGTTTTACTGACCTCTAGTGGTCAGCTCGGAAATTCGCGTTTGCTTTGAATTGGAATTTTGGGGATTACATTCAACCTTCAGAAAGCTTTTAGATACTATTAAATTGTCAGTTTTGATAGCTCACACAATGTAGTGTATTACTGAATGAGACTTTCATGTATTTATATTATTATTACTTTAAAAGAGACTGCAACACTATGTAGATAATTTTTTCGGAACACGGTTTTCAAGTAAACAAGCCTGTTTGAGCCAATACTGTATATTTGAATATTCACACAGTGAATATGGTAACAAATATGTTTAGTGTTCAAAAGTTGATTTATTTTTTCAGGTTTACATAATTTTAAACCAAATAATAGTGGTTAGCTCTTCAGCTGCAGTACACTATATTAGAATAATGTGAAGATGAAGAGTAAGTTAATTTTTTTTTTTTAACATACTACAGATATCACTGAGTTTATTTCAATAATCCACTGGTCTCGTTTCAGAACAAGGGAACTCTAATGTACAATACTTTACAATGTAACTTAAGTCAAGTCAAGTCATCTTTATTTATAGAGCACAGTTAAACAGATAAACTGCTATCAAGGTGCTTAAGAGTGTATATTTCTAATCATCAATGTTTGGTTCAAAATCTTGTTTGGGTTTTTTCATGTTTCATGGAGCTTTTAAAGATGTTCAACTTTTTTATAATTACAGTTCACCCATGCAACTGATGCTTCTGTATCAATAAGCCTGCCCCTGATGCCCCTAAGTATCAACGTAGCTGATGTGTCTTTGAGCCTCTGTGCATTTCACTGTACAAAGCTTCAGGTCTTAACAGCCACTAAAGGCAGTTTTTTTGTGTGTGGAATGTCAGTGAAGTAGAAAAACCCAGTCTGCCCGCTGACAAAATCAAGATACTGATGCTCCAGCGAGACCCAACCTGATGCGTAGCCTGAAGTAAGAATATTTCACGTTAATGCAATCAAAGTGTCATATTTTATCTGATCTCAAAACCAGTGATATCTGAGGTGTAATTTATTTTCGAAATGAAAGCTTCTTGCTTCTCAAATGGTCCAGTTACTTCAGCCAGGAAGCCATTGTTTCAGTTTCTTTTTCCAAAAGGTGCACTGAGGGGTGAAGGACTGCACTTTGAAGGCCTAAACAGTAATGATCAGGTATGAGATATAATCAGATCAAATTAACTTTTAGGCTGCCAGTAGGGTAGTGACAGTCTACTGCTTGAAGAGAGAAAAAGTATTGCCTACTCAATGGACATATTTGAGCAGATATGACAAACCTATCAAATAATTTCCAATAATTCTCAGTCGGGTCATCTGGACAATTTCTTTTTTATAGAAACGTTTCACCCTCCATTAGGAGGGCATCATCAGTCAGAGGAGTTCCAGCAAACTATTTCCCCACCAAGCAGTAAACAGCTTAAGTGGACCAACCAGTTTGCTGGAGCCAAGAATAATGCCCAGTATAATGATAATAAAGCTTATTCTGATTCTTCTGAGACAGAACCCGATAGAACGTCTACAGGTTCAAGGTACATTGTGGGTAAGTGTTGTGTGTGTGTGTGTGTGTGTGTGTTCACAGCTGTTCTGTTTTTCACTATCAGTGTAGCACATCTGGTTCTGTATGATTCTGATCTGACTGACGGGAACACATCATAGAAGAGTAAAATTTTTAGACCTCAAGGAAAAGGAGGAACAAGCACTTTATAAGCATCACAAATCATACAGTACATGGAAAAAAGTACAAGTCACAACCATAAAATTCACATAATCATCATAGAACAAACTTAGGTGAAGCATCAAGACGTTAGATGAGTGCAGTCCATGACAAGATATCTGTGGAGACATTTAGGTCACATTTAGGGCTTTCCAATCCCAGTGGAGCAGACGACCTGGTCCTCCCCTCCAGAGTAATGAAACCAGAGGACAAATTTGTCTTTGGAG
Organism: Simpsonichthys santanae; assembly: GCA_031762415.1. NCBI lineage: Eukaryota > Metazoa > Chordata > Actinopteri > Cyprinodontiformes > Rivulidae > Simpsonichthys > Simpsonichthys santanae. The sequence goes on from JARVLU010001462.1 coordinate 17,135,177, forward strand.
AGCTGCAACAGCTCGTGTTTAGTGTTTAAGTTTAACATAAATAATCTTAAGAAAAACTTTCAAATCCAAATGTTATGAATGCAAATAAAATACATTTTTATGACATTAGCTACAGTTGGAATAAAGTTGCCTTTAAAACCAGTTCTGAGACATCACAGGTATCTTGTGTGTATTCTGTAAAAATGTTTTATTATTTTTTTGTGTATGTTTTACTGCTGATATTAAAGGACTCACAGCAAAGTTTGTACCTGAAGCCACAACTTGAGTGCTTATTCACAATACTCAGCCTCTTTTTGTGTAAAACATGGTGTAACAAATCTATAGTACACATTTTTGTAGATACTTTTGTTAACTAATTTCACATTTTAAATATGCAATTTCACATTCCATAACATTTTTGTCATGTAAGATAAAAACAATATATTAAAAAGTAAGATAAACAATATCAATAATAATGTTCAGTAAAAGAATGTACTGGAATATTGAGAATGACAGACTACTCTAGTTTAGCAGAGGTCAACATGTCTTTAATCCTTATAGAGTTTGTTGGGAGCAGTGATGGTTGTAGAGTCTAACAGCTAATCAATAATAATGATAATAATAATAAAATAATAATAATAATAATATAACAATAATAAATGTTTTGAATGGATAGATATTGTGGATGATTTCATAAGAAATTTCTATAATTTTAGTTGTAATCAGATATCTGTCAGGTAGAGACCAGACCTTCTCCCTGTCCATCTACAAACCATATTCCAGTGCGGAACAGTAAACTGGTCGGCAATATCTGAAGTGTCTGTACCGCCTTAAGTAGGCGGGGCTCTGACTCTGACCAATCAGAGACGGTGTAGCACAGGAACTTCCGGCTACAGAAAAAGGAGCAGCTTTTTTGTCAGCTGCTTTGTAGCTGTCGTCAGCTATCTGACAAGATAACATTTTAACTTCGGCCGCTTATGGCCAGAGGCAAACTTTAACATGAGTGACGTAAGGACTCTGGCTATATGGCACAGAGTTGTCCAACTTTAACAACCGGACTCAAACGCAGCGCCGTCTCGGGCAGGCCTCATGAAAGGGTCAGTTTTATATTGTCTTAGCTCGCTGGCTAACGTTAGCCGTTTGTTCTGAAAGTTGCCCTTATGGCCACCAGGGAGACGTCTCAGCCGCGGCAGACTTACCGGCGGCCGGCTGCTGGCATAAAGCAGGAGCAGGATGAAGACTCGGACGCGGAGGAGACTCACATGATGATGGGGCTGAGGAAGGCGGACGGACTGGAGCCGCAGATCATCCACAGTGGACACTTCATGGTGTCGTCGCCGCACTGCGAGCACCCCCCGAAGAAGGGCTACGACTTTGACACCGTCAACAAACAGACCTGTCAGACGTATCACTTCGGAAAGGCGAGCACGTCGCACATCTCCATAGACGCTTCCCTCACCAAGCTCTTTGAGTGCATGACTCTTGCCTACAGGTGAGCTGCCACACTTGCACTCGCATACGTGGGAATATTTACTTTCACTTAACCCCTGTGGTTCTCACCACGTGGTTTTTCACTCCTCCATATCCTGCTTAGGCTTATGACTGTGAACATACAGTCACGAGTCTCTTCTTTTTGTAATTTCTTGTCTTGAGTTAAGACATGCATACGCTCCCACTTTATTTATATGTACCAATGTCACGCATTGAAAACCACTAGATAGAGCCTTGTTTGAAATCATCAGCCAAAAAATGCAACTAATCAACAAAGTGAATGTCTCCTGCCTTCTTCAGACTGTGCACTGACAGTATGTCATTACAGTCTTTTAAAGTGGACCCTAATTAATGTGCAGTAGTTTCCAGCTGAAGTTCATAAGAATTACATTTAGATTAATTTCTGAAAAAGTTATTCGAGGAGAAAATCTAACATTTGATTTTTACATGGACCATATTATGACCAAAACAGCTGCAGGAAGTGATGTATTAAGGACTGTCAGTACTGAGCCAAAAATCAAGCCTTTATTTCTTGTAATTTTGATGATTTTGGTATACAAAAATAAAAAGATAAAACAAAATTCATTGCTTCAGAAAATTAGAATATTTCACAGCCAGTTTTTGGTACCTTTAGCAATGTGGGCAGGAGTCAAGTCCTGCTGGAAAATGAAATCAACATCTCCATAAAGCTCGTCAGCAGAAGGGAGCATGAAGTGCTCTAAATAGTCTTGGTAGATGTTGCGTTGACTGTGGACTTCAGAAAACACAGTGGACCAACACCAGCAGATGACATGTCTTACTGGGTAAACTTCACTCTAGTCTGGACCTCAAGCAACGTGGATTCTGGGCCTCTCCACTTTTCCTCCAGACTCTGGGACTTTGATTTCCAAATAACGTGCACAGTTTACTTTAATCTGAAAAGAGGATGATGGACCACTGAGCAACAGTCCAGTTCTTTTCCACCTCAGCTTAAGAATCATCCTTAATCGGCTGATTAGGTATGTGACACCAGGAGTTCACAATATTGAACTTTTTAACAATGTTCTCATTTTCTGAGACACTGAATTTTGTTTTTCTTATTTGTAAGCCATAATCATCAAAATTAAAATAAATATTGAAATATTTCACTCTGTGTAGTTCAATGACAGGAGCAGCACCATCATTCTGTAACTGATAAATTGTATATTGTGGCTCGTTAAAAACTGATGAGCAGAACTCTGCTGATAGGAGTTTCTATTTGTTTTAAAGTTGACAAAATATCAACCAAAAAAAAACTTTATTCTTAATGCAATATTTGCACAAGAAATCATTATCAAAGTGTCACGTTTCAGTTCAAACAATCTGGATGCATAAAGCAAAATGCTTTCATTACTTGTATGGAATGTCTTGCATGTACTGTATGGTTACATTGTGTGTTTTTCATAGTTTACATAAAGTCAGTACAAAGTACCGATAAGAACATTTGTGTTTAGTTGATTTTTTTGTAACAATGCTTCTTGGTAATAAACCTTGGGCTGTTTACCAAATTCTGGAGTTTCTTCTCTAAGAAGCCCTGCTTTATAGTGTCATTTCATCCTTGAGAATATAATTTGTGTAGAGATGTTTACCAATCAAGTTTCTGATAATCAGCACCAGTGGCATCAGAAGCTCTAAACAAAAGGCAGAATAAACTGTTTGACTTTGACAAAGAATTGGCAAGTTTTATTTTTACCGAGTGCAATTTTCCTAACAAATGTGGCACCATCTAATGTGAAATACGATTTACAACGGTTTAAGATTTATTGCCAAGAATCATTGTTACAGAAAATAAATTATTGACCAAACACAAATTTCTTTACTTTTTGTGCCAGGTTTATAGATATCATGGAAAAAGTTAAATGAATCATCTTCAAAATAGTGTACACTAGGGGTGCACCGATAAATTGGCCGGCCGATTTATCGGCCCCGATTTCCTTAATTTTGGGAAATCGGAAATCGGCCAATGCTTGCATGAGAAACCGA
>JARVLU010001462.1:17215652-17230919 GCA_031762415.1 Simpsonichthys santanae
CCCCCCCCGCCCCCCCCAAACTAAACATCCATCCATTATCTTTAACTGCTTCTTCCTTTTCGGGTCGTGAGGGTCACTGGTGCCCATGTCCATTGATCACTGTGCAAGGGGCGGGGGACACCCTGGACAGGTCTCCAGTCCATAACGGAGACAAATGAGACTAACAACCATTCACTCCAATCAGCCTAACATGCATGTTTCTTGTCTGTGGGAGGAACCCGGAGTACATGGAGAGAACATGCAAACTCCACCTGAAAGGTCTCGGGACGGGATTTGAACTGGCGACCTCGCTGAGAGGCAGCAGCTCTACCAACTGTGCCACCCCCAACTAAACATTATACACTGAAACAATCTGTACTTAAAGTTCTGTGTTTACATGCAGGTTTGATCTTTGAACGTGAAGCTTTGGGGGGGAAAAAAAAGTGAAAATGGAGTAGATTCATGTTGGCTCATTATTGGGCAAGACATGACAATATTGTCATTTTAACTGCTTATTCATGGTTTATTTGGTGTTTACAGCTTCAGTAACTGCATTTTGACTACCGGCTTTTATTAATGATTTATAAAGGTACCCTTATTGTAAAGTGGTTAAAAGGTACTGCAGTAGCTCAGTGGTAAGTGCCACAGTAATCCTAAGGCTGCAGGTTCAAACTTTTTGTTGAAGACATCTGAACCTAAAACTCCACATTTTTCTCTTTTCATAGAGAATAAATGTATTTTAACGACAACCTTTTAATTAAGACTAGTTCTTCTGATGAAACTAGAAAAGATAAACTGCTGGAATAACATCCAGATAATGAATCTCTCAGGTCTTGAGAGGTTCTACTGAATGCACAAGTTAACAACGTTGAGTATAAAAACCACAATTTAAATGAGTTTTTAGGGACAAAGATTGGACCTTTACTATAGATTTGTAATCAGATTAGCCAGCACACTAGAATACTGGAGTTAGGCTGAGACCTGATTTGCTATCTCAAGCTATATACAGCCTGAGATGTCAACTCAGCTCTATATATTTGACAAGTGCGATTGTGTTTTCCTACTGAACACAGGGAAAGTTATATTTAGCAATAAATATGTTTCATATGCTAAAAAGGGACAACAGACAAATCACTAAAATATTGTCTTGAAGCATTTTTCTAAAAACATTAAAAGTACAGTACAAGAAAGCAAAAGTGGTGGAGAAATGCATCTGAACGCAACACTTGGTTAATATACTGAGGTTTTGTAAGATTGGTGCCATTTTCTGATAAGTAAAGTTTATTTATAAAGCACCTTTCATGGTTGTGACATCACGCTTCACACCAGAAGCAGTAAAATATTAAGAACATACACTAAAATACATATAAGTATCCATACATATGAAAGCACAGAAAAATGCAAGTAAAACACAATAAAATTCAACAACTAGCTAAACGCCTACTTATAAAAGAACGCCTTTATGCATCAATAGAATCTAGGCTGAGTAAAGATGGAGGCAGAGAACTCCAAAGTTGGGGTGCATCTGCTTGGAATGATGAATCTTCGTAAGATTTGACATCAGCAAACTCTGATCAGATTACTTTAATCTACAAGATGGAGTGTGGGGCAGAACTGTCAGATATAAGAATGCACTTGTTCATGCAAAGTTCTAAAAGTAATTTTTTATTTATTTTTTCTGAAACGAAACCATTGAAGAACGGGTGTGATGCAAGTTTGTTTGAGTTGGCAATCTTGCAGCTGAATTCTGGACAACCTGACGACCATTCAGCTCCTTGTTTAAAGATGTGAATAAGCTGTTATAATAATCTGAACGAGAAGAAATATAAGCATAAACAACCATCTCATGTTCCAATTTTGACAGAGAGCTTTTCGTTTTTGAGATGTTCCTAAGATGGAAGTGGCAGTTTCTAGTCAGTTTTACGTTTTAAAGAGGTCGCAAAATCAAAAATGACACCCGTTTCCAAGCCTGGACTGAACAGAAAGACCCAGGACATCATTAAACTACTTGAGGAACTTTTTCAGGTGCAGATAAGTTTCATTCTTATCAAAATTCAGCAAGTAACTGTCATGCACTGTTTGTTAGCCAAGCTGTTTGTTAAGGACTCCAGTTTATGAAACTCTATCTGAAAGAGAAGTATAGCTAGATATCATGAGCATAAAGCAGATGTTGCACATTTTTAAACAGTAGAATTACCTGTCCAAGGGGGACGATATTAAAAAACATACGTCCCAAAACAGTGCCCTGAGGTACACCACAAGATAGCCAAATAGTGTCTGACAAGATCCTTTTAACAGAGACATTAAAACTTCAGACCGGTACAATGAGAACCACTTGAGGACAGAACCAGATAACTCACTATGATTCTGGTCTGAAGATCTTGTGATCAACGGCATCAAAGGCAGAAGTTGATTAAGACCAAGACTGCAGTGTCTTTAATCAACTGACATAAAGACGTCATAAGTAACCTTCAATAAGGCAGTTTCTGTGGAGCGAGCTTTAAAAAAAGAAACAAAAAATCCGGTTCAATTAATTAGAGCCTTGCTTGTTTAAAAAGAGTGATCACCCACTACAAAAGAAAATAAGCCAATAAAGCATCTTTATGGTAAGAATTCAAAAACCAGCCTGGTCAGACTGCAGACTTGGTATGCCGACCATTAAAAATGAGATTGTTAAAAAGAATGACTGAAGTACTGCGGTGCTCAAATCTCATATGAAAAAAATTATTTTAAAGCCATAATTTCTCTGTCTCCTCACATATTAATCAGGTGAACATAAAAATGGAACATATGAGTATTATTTTCAAATATTGTAAATGTAACGTTTTATTTTTTAAACATAACAAAAGTACTGTACTATGAAAACATCTTTTTCCAACATAAAATTTAATCCAACAATTGAAACATTTCTTTACTCCTTTCAAGCAGACTTCAACCCATAGAAACTCAGAAGACAATATGTACTGTATATCAACAAGTGTTTGTTTTGCCAATCGAAATGTGAAAACTGGGAATTCTGGTGATGCTACAATTGATCTAGGATGACTTTTGCTAAATGGATGTACCATAAACAGTGTTCACCTGAACCCATTCATATTCAGACATACCGGTATCTATACTGTATATATTTCAGTAAAAAAAAAAAAAAAAAGAAGCTACCACATTCTTCCAAAAACTACCTTGCATCGGTAAACATGACGCTTACTTTTACAATGATGTACAGATTAATAAATACTGAGACAAACTCAGTATCATTCTATTTACAATATGTTTGTGGGACTTTTGTCTATAAATAAATTACAGATTCAAAGCAACATCCATGCAAGCTTGAGAGCTAGCAATGATTTGGTGGTTTTGAATGAAGGGAGGAAGCGATTGTCGGTGTTTGGCACTAAACAGAGTCCATTCCTCGAGAGAACGAGGAGGTAAAGCCGAGGCCCATTCCTCTCTGAGTGTGTGTCTGAGACCGTGCCATCTCATACTGTACATCAAGGTTCCTAAACATCTCCTCTTGTTTCTGCAGAGTCTTTAGGCCTTCATCATTAAGTGGTTTGGAAACTTCAGCCTCTTCATCCTCACCCTGTTGAGACAATAAATAAATAAATAAATAAATTTGCATTTATCTCAGTAAAGAAACACAAAAAAGTTCTTATTGTAAGGGAAACAGCACGCTTACCTTAATGCCCATCAGTTTCCGAAATTTAACATTCTGGTCTTTGTTTCCAAAGTTTAGTTTCTCCCACAATTCTGCCGTTTGAGATTTTTCCTAAAAAATAAAATGATGATGATAATAATAATAAAAAGCTAGGTATCACAAATATTGATGTATGCAAAAACTGCTAATGAAAAAAATAAATTTTTTTGGTTCATTTTAAAGAACAATTTAAGGAAGAAAAGTTGACTTTAATATAAACACAACTTACCCCTTCCTTCTTTCCCTGCCACAGCTTTTTCCTTTTTTTCTCCTGTTCTGCAAACTTGGAGGGATTTACAGCGGATGGGTTATAAAAGCTGGGCACTGAAATACCCGTCTCAGCCAGTGTTTTAGCTTGAAGTGCTGCCATCTGTGCAGCCATGGCAATCTGAGGCGTGACTTGTGTTCCGGTGGCCAAAAGGGCTGCCACGTTGAGGACTGGATTTGAGGCAGCCGCTGCCGCAACTGCTGCAATAGGGGCTGCCACAGCTAAAGACATACAGAGCAGAATGAGCAACAGGATCTGAACTCTAGCATCAACATTTTAGAAGTGCACACAGGCTAGTTCTCACCTGCAGCAATTTCCTGCTGTTGCTGCTGCTGTTTCTCATGCATTTCCTTTTCTTTCTGCTCCTGCAGTTTCTTGGCTCTCTCTAGCCTGGACAAAAAAAAAAAAAAAAAAAAAAACTTATCCAAACATTGCCTAAAGCGAATACACACAATTAATATTTGTGAAGCCCTAAAAAGAAAGAGGAAAACCCCACCTCACAAATAACTTTTAAAGAATACAATAAAACTAAACACTACAGAAGCATGCATTAGCCGCAGCTGTGTCCTTACCTTCTGGCTAGAGCCTCTTGTGCATCCATAGCTTTGTTTCGACCACGGAAAATCAGGGGACTAACCGACCTACTTCGGCTCTTTCTGTTCACTTTCTCACTCCTCTTCTTTCGATCTCTAAAACAGCCAAAGCAAATAGTTCAATAATGATGGGGAAGATAGAGAATATACATTTACAAAAAGTTACAACAAAGGACTTATTTGTTAATACACCCACTTGCTCCTGCTACGACTTTTGCTGTGATGACGGTGTTTGGTCCTTGAACCTGAACGAGATCTATTCTTCCTCCTCTTGTCCCTGCTGCGTGATCGTGATCGTCGCTGGTCCTTGCTTTTGCTGTGGTGCCGCCTTAAATGGGAAAATTAAGATAAATCTAAAATAATGATGGACATAAAGACAATGCTGCATTTTATTCTTGTGGAATATATGGAATCTAAGATCTACAGAATTGCATTTGTGGAAGCTGTATGGTCTTAAAAAACCCTGACATTTTTTAAAGACGGTATTTTTCGGACTATATGGCGCACCAGATTATAAGGCACATTAAGCAAAACAAGTTCATTTTGACACATATTTGATCAACGTGTACCACATAAAATCAGTTTGAGGTCAGTAAGCACAACCAGAAGTCATACATAAGGTGCAGTGGATTATAAGGCTCACTGTCGATTTTTGAGAACATAAAAAAAAAATTTAAGTGTACCTTATAGTCCGAAAAATACAGTAGATGGTCACGAATGTCTGAAATCCTAAAATGTTTGCCCCATGCTTTAACCATAATACAACAGAGATAATAATAACAGCTTAATTTTGGCAGTCATCCACTGCACATTTCACCTTCACACTTTGCTTCTCTCAAACAAGCGAGCTTCAATTTTGCAACATGAACTGATCATTAAATGATCTAACAGAAAACAACGTTAAACCAAGTGACAGTTGTGCTGTATTAGCTTTTCTATTGCTCATGTTTTTATAATACAACTGCCGTAAACAAGTGAAAAAAATTAAAACTTCTTGTACAGTATTTAAATTTTGTTGCTCAATTTAAAATTACTGTATTCTAATGTTTATTGTACCTTGTTACTGCACTTGTCACATTCACTGGTGTTATTTTTCATAAGTGGTACTCATCATTTTGGAAAACCTTTACAATTCTTTTTGGATATTGTTTGTAATTTGTATTAGTTCAAGCCAAAAACTATTGACTATTTGAAAAATGGGGTACCGAATGAATACATTTAAGCTAAACTGTATAGATCCAATGACAATATATAACATATTATTATTATATTACAGGACTATTCAACTAAATTGCTCAGGGGGCCACAGTTACTAAAAGCAAAGAGCTCAGGAGCTGGACATCCAGCAGTTATTGTCATTAAGTAAGATTAATGGTTTAAAATCCAGTTTTGTTTAAAAATTAACACATTGTGGGGCGAATTGAGTTCATCCACGGGTCTGACTTGGCTCCTGGGCCACCATTTGAATAGCCCTGGTATACAGTATTTAAACAAAATATCAAACATATTTAATTTATTTGTACAGGTTAGTCATGTTGAGACACAACTGTCTCATTTGCAAAAGAGACCTGTATTAAATGAGTCTAATAATCCAAAATATGTTTCTAAATCTTCCAGTTTACTTCTTCTCTGTGTCATTAGACAACTTTGTAAACCTGCCCAACAGACTTTTATTGACCAGACTTACCTCTCTCTTGAGTGCGACCTGGATAAGCTTCGGCTTCTTAAAGACCCCTTTTCCTTGCGCCTGGACCGCTCCTCTCCATTCTCTGTCAAGCGCCTTTCCTGCTCTTGCGAATCATCTGTTTTTCTATAAGATTTTGATGGCTTCTCAGAGTCCCTCTTTCGTGCCTGTTTTAAGAAGAAGTTGTCTCTTTCAGGAAAATAGTGCAACAAAAAGAGTTAGTACCATGACTTACAGCAGAAAGAATGTAAAAAAAAAAAAAAAAAATGACCAGATGAAAAAATATCTTGTCATGTCGATTCCATATTAACATCCATGTAAAATGTAATAAAACATTTTCAGATTGGTTAAAATTTAGGCATTTCTGGGTTTGCACAATTTTGGCTGCAAACATGAGGATGGTTAGGAATAGGAATATCCTGATGCATGCTCAATAATCCAGGTAGAAAAATATAATAATTTAATAGTAGTAATAATTAAAGACATCAATTTGGATCCTGTTGGTGGATTTAATAATGTGCATGCAAATGTTAAGTTCCAATTCTCAAGTTTGCAAATTTAGCAACTTAGTTCAATCTAAATATTTTGAATATACAGTACACCCAATGGCAAGTTAGAATAAGGATGGGCATCCATCTTGCAGATTAAAAAAGTTTAATGCATTTCAAAATTCAATGAATGCACATCCTTAGCTGCAAGAGATGAAAAATTTAATGCCACTTTTTCTACTAAGAATGTGAGACAAATAGGAGTTTGAATGGCAGATAGTTACCTGTCCCAGTAGTAGGCATATTATTTTGCTATGTCAGCAGGGTCTTCTGTTCAGTCTCTTCGTGCATTAGCACGCTGAGTATGATTTATTGTAGAAATGTTATCATGTGATCTACACACAGGGTTTAACAAAAAAATAAAAAAAATCTACTCTTCACCATTTTTATGGCTACAATAATGACAGATATCCAAGGTCACACACTTCCTTTGAGACGTGAACGTAAGATGGGCAAAATTATACCCATCCCACATGAACTCAATGCACGTTGTTTTTGTTCTGAACTCTATTCTATTATGAATATTTACCTACATACTCACCTTAACCTAAAGCTAGTACCTATTAATCTAAACAAATATAACATTGTCTGTGTTTTAAATAATACAATTAATAAACCAATTACCTCTTTGCTCCTGCTGCGGCTTCTTCTGTATTTTCTGTCACCTGGAAAAAGGAGAAAGCAAACTGCTCACACACTCAGAAACAGTTTGTTCACATTACTCAGAAGTCTTATGTTATAAAACCACATCTAAACCAAATACACCAGAAGTATTTCAGTTAGAAATACAATCTCAGGCAGCTCATATATACCGGGTTGATATTTGTGGTAGAGACCTGCATGAAAAACTTCTTCCCACATCTAAAGTTGAGTCAGGTCCTCTGGACGGATTCTTCTTTGTTGAAACGTTTCGTCCTTTTGGATAAAAGATAAAATGTTTCAACAAAGAAGAATCTGTCCAGAGGACCTGATTCAACCTTGTTAAGAGTTATGCACCTGGATTATTGAGCATGCATCAGGGGACATTCTTCTCATACATTCAACTAACAATACACAATTAATAATAAATAGTTTCTAATTATGGCCAAATTCTGGTGCCCTTTGCACTACTCAAACAGTTTTGTTACTGAATACTGACGTTTTCTGTCCCTGGAACGTGACCTTGATCGTGAATGGTGATGTTTGGACATTCTAGGAGATCTAGATGACTCCATGCTGTGCTTTTTTCTACGATGAACCGGAGAGCTTGATCTGGTCAAGTCAGCAGAGTCATCACTTTCCTGAAACAAAAAAACATAATGAAACGAGGTCAGTTTTGAATGACCGTTGTAACAATAAAAATTATGTCAGAGTGATAAGGTCAAAAATTACACCTAATAATACCAAATTAGTTGCAATGAAGTCAAAAGATAAATCATAAAATTGTAAAAACATTTGAAATTCTACAAGCAAATATAAACATGTTTATACAACTTAAACACACACAAAAATAAATCTCATAAAGTGTCTCGGTTTTTATTTAATCTAATCCTTCTAAGACTAAATTATTTTATTAATTGCAGCTTAATACACTGATTTCGACCCTCATTCTTGATATGAAATACAGGTATTTGACAAATGTTTCCTTAATCCCATCGGCAAAGCCCAAACAAAATATAAAAACGATTAGTTAAATTACCAATAGCTTTTGCTTCAGATACTGGAGAGCAGTACAGTATAGTTTAACAATCGTTAATATGATTACATAAATGTAAGCGTATGACAGTTATATGCACATCCTTATTGAAATACCCCATGTTCGCGTTCTGTCAGGCACATTTAATTCATAATCATGTCATTGGTGATTAAGGTGTTGAATATTTAATAGCTGCTTCAGACATGTCTTCGATGATGTCAGTTCACTTATGCTAAACTTTGCATTTCGCTCATTTTGACCTACTAGCTAAGTTTCAAAGACTAGCGTTATCGCTGAGCTCGCCGACCGCCGCCATCTTTGGAAAAACATTTGTTACACCACTAAGCAAATATATACAAATTCGTAGTGTAAAATGCTTCGTTTATGTATGTTTCGACGTTTTATGAAACTAATTGCACTTACCGACATGTTTCAGAAGCACTGTATATATACGTAGCAATTTTACTAGTGTCAAATAGAACCGATGAGATCTCTAGCATCCACCAGGACAAGGCCGATCTTCTTTAGCTTAGCTTAGCTCTGTCCTCCTCCTCCTGGGTTCAGTGGGTTGCCAGGTTGTGTGCTTGTGTGCTTGATTCCTTTATTCATGCAAACGGACGATTAAAATGCGTAAAAATACAGTACAGTACTGTACAGTACATTTAAAAGGGTACAGCTCCAATAACAATAATGTTAATTTATATTGTTTACATTGCAAGTAAAAATAATTTAAACTGTTTGATAAACAGAATAAACAGTAATATTTGAAGTACTGTACAGTATATTCACAAAAATAAAGTTGATCAGAAAGAAAAACAAAAAGAATCCAACAAAGTTAAGTCAGGTCCTCTGGACCGTTTCTTTTTGTTTGAAAGGTTTCAGCTTTCATCCAAAAGATTTTATCCATCCGAGGAGCTGCAACAAACTCAGTCTTATAAATAGCACCTTCATTATTGACTTCTTTATAGTGTTTATAGTTTACTACTTGTTATGATGTTTATTTGTCATATGCAGGTTAATACATGGTCAACAGTACAATGAGATGTTCAGGATTAGAAGAATCGATTTGACTCACTTAAAATAAAATACAATAAAATAAAATAAAAATACCAGTACTAAAGCATGCAATAAGGGTGCAAAACAAAGTACCAAAAAGTGAAAACAAAATATAATATTTACAAGGTCCTAAAAAATATAGTAAACAACAAAATGGCAGAATATAACAGTGCAAGTAGAATTGTATGAATAAGTATTTCACAGGTGGTAATATAAGCTACAATGCACATGATATATATTAAACATAACATCTACCACACAGGTTGTGTGACAGGTTACAGGTGAGTAACATTGAGATTAATTGAATTATGATGGTAATGACATACATGTGACAAACATACATGTGACAAACATGCTTGTAAGGTGTGTGAGAAGAAGTGTGGCTGGACAAAATCAATGCTGCAATGAATCACCACAATAGAACCGTGTGTCTGGTGCCTCTGTCTCTGCACAGAACCTCACCCCTCAAACCCAAAACACAACACAGAGTACCTGAGGTGTCTTCTACAAGCTGCAGATGCACAGAGGAATAGACTAGGTCTCACCCCCCCACCCCACCCCCATACACACACACAAACACACACACATACACACACACATATATATTCTGATGCACCTGTTGAGGTAATAATGATAGATTGGAAACGTCTTCAATTGTAGATTAGAAGTCCGGTTGTTGTTGTTTTTTGTCTTTTTACCACACCTGAATGAGTGAATCATAAAGAGCCATATTTGAAAAACAAGTTATAATACAAAAACAAAAGATGCTCACCTTAGTTAGGAAAATTTACAATTTACTTACAAAAAGATCTGAAGCTGTCAACTTTGACCTCTCCAAGAGATTTTAAACAATTGTTAAGTTCAACGCAAAAATCAATGTTCCTGTTTTTAGTATTTTACCTCGTTTCATAATGTAGCTTGTTTTTATTTTGTTTTATATCACTACTTGTCCAGAGGACCTGACATAACTGTGTTGGATTTTTCTACCTGGATTATTGAGCATGAATCAGGATACAGTACTTATACGTATTTAAAATCAAAATTACTGTATTGTGTAGCGAAGAACGTATACATGGTCATACCTGGCAACGTTGACTTTTTTTATAGTTACTAATGCGCATGCTCAAAGTCAGTTTGTTACAAAACTGGGAGGGGTGTGGTGCCCGTTCTTTTACGCATGCGCGTTAGTAACTATAATGTCATAATTTTACCTAAGTCTGTTTTGCCAGGCAGACGTTTTTGTTATACTACTATGTACAGTATGTATATTATTCTAAACAAGTTTTACGGGTTATGTAATTATTTCTAGATTATCTTAGTGTTATATTAAAATAGCTGTTATACGAGTCACATATATTAACTTTACGACGGACGCAAGGCTTATGTGTAAGTAATGCTGCTCCTGGAAGACAAAACGCAGGGTCAAAGTTTATCATAAACTAACCCGCCAAATTCCAAAGCTATTGTTGATACTCGGTGTTGCTTGTCTTTTTCAAGTTTTGTCCGATGTATTCTTACCACCTATTTACAAATTGTATCCGACGGAAGACCATCAGTTTTAAATGAACTGGTGGGTTTTGTTGGCTTGTTAAATTAGTCGCTGAATCGATTGAGTGTCGGAAATACTGGAGGTTTTTAGCTAACTTGCAGCTCACTAGTCTGTTTAGCTTCGCGATGTGGAGCGACGTTGAACTCTTGATAAACGAGGATTCAAACACTGTCCGTCTGGACAGCGTGTCGAAAGAAGAAAATGGCAGCGGCTTATACCAACTGGATACACTCGTCAAAATCTCTTCTGCCAGTCAGGTAATCAGTGCCAGGACAGTTGGCTTGGACATGCTCTTTTGGATGCTTGTTGCATTACCAGGGGCGTAGCTAAGAATATTGAAACCCTGGTTGCTTTTTTTTAGGTGGATGCAGATCCCCAGCTTTCCTCCTTTGGTGGTTCAAACTGGAGAATTGTTGTTGTTGACAAGACAGTGATCATGTTTGATCAGAGCTATCAGACCATCCTGCTGCTTCTCCACTTTGGTAAAACATCACTTTTTTACTGTCAGTGCAGTGGTTCTCAAACCATTCATGCCAAGCCCTCCTTTTGGAGGTAGACACCCCACCAACACCTAAACCAAATTGAATCAAGTTCACTATCTTTTAAGTTTCTCCTAGTCATAGCGTGTGTGACATTGCTTTTGTGACCTTTGTCTCTTAACTGCTGTGATTTGTTTTATTTTTTAATTTTTTTTTATTTCTTTTAAGTTACAGAACAAATTCAAGAACTATACCATTCTAGAAGAATCACGAAAAATAAATATATATCAGCTCAATAATATCACATTATTAAAGTATGCGCTGACTCTGTCAGGGTTCACTGATAGTTTGAAGGGAGTTTGATAGTTACCGGTAGTTTAATTTAAAAATTACACGTAAAATAAAATGAAAAGAGTGATCACATGCCCCACAGTTCAATAATCACTGGTCTTGTCAGTTTATTTGGGTGGAAAAATAAATAATTTCATGGTTTAAAGTTTTTGTCGATGGATTTAATATTACAGTATTTTCTTTTTTTAATGAGTCAGTTTAACTTATCAAACTTAAAACGTTTTTTTTTATTTTATTATTTTTTTTTTTTTATCTTTTCAGAATCTTATGTGGATGCCATTGACGTTTGCCTCAAAGGACAGTTTCTGGTGGTTTGTGAAAGAAATGGGAAACTTCATTTGATTTATGTTCCACACAAGACTATCCTCCTCACAAGTGTATGACTTTGTTATTATTACTATCATTAGGGACATTTTTAATAGGATTATAGTATATATAATAGTTTTTACATCCAGTGTCTACACTTGTTTGAAAAAAAAAATGGTCTGAGCTATATGGCATGTTGTTTTTTAATTTACAGGCTTTAGTTGACAAACCATCCACTGAAAATAAGAAAACCTATCGCTATCTCATCATAGATGAGGACAAGTCATGCCCAGGTGAAGTTTTTATACTTATTTGAGAATACAGTAATTTACAATGCTTAATGGATATATTTAGTTTCATAACATGTAAGGTTTCTTTATTTCTGTAAAACTGTAATGTTTTTGTTTCTAATCTAAAATGTGTATGATTTGTTGTATCAAAACAGGAATATATCACGTGTTTCTTCTTATAAAGGATGGTTTTTTCCACATTTCAAACCTTGTTTTGTCAAAGATGGAGACAGGTATTCACATGTTTTATGTAAAAATCTACTTTTTTAATTTGGTGGAGAATTATTTAATCTAAATTTTCCTGTGCCCCCACAGCTATGGAAAAAATGGATGCGAGCACTTTGAAAGAAGTGAGTTATTCAAATTGCTTTTCATTTATTTATAAAAATACTGTTATTATTTATTTATTTTTTTAACAAAAGGAAAATCCTCTTACCTTGTCTTCCTTTAGCTTCAGAGTCTCATCAAAATAGACTTTTGCTCCACAAAGGAATACCATGGCGAGGGTTGCAGTAAAGCAGTCGTGTTCCATCTTGGCCTTGAAACCCACCTAATGATTGGGGTCAGAGATAATTTATAATTGATTCATCAATTGAAACTGCGTGTGACAATTTTGCATGCCAAAAAGCAAAGTTTACAGCCTAATTTTGGAAGAAAAAAAAAAAAAAAGTTCTAATGCTTTGTCCTTTTATTTAATACAATTTGTTGCAACTTATAATTTATTAGGGAGATAAAGAAAGCATCATGACACACTGGAAGATGGACCGTCTTGAGGCAAAGATGTGCTTCGCTCAATCATTTGACAGCAGCTTAATTCCTGGTAACTATTACTGTATTTGTTTTTGTAGATGATGGTAGAATTCATTTTGTAGACAAGTGATTAAGTGTTTTGTTGTGTGTCGACACCTAGGCTTACAAAGAATATGACATTAAAGCATAAGTTAAATGTTTATGCGTTTCATTGTGTTTCTTAATTTTTTTTCTCTGCAGGTGTGAAGAAAATGGCTGTGGTGGATAATCAATTGTATATTTTGGACTCTGAAGTGAGTTTAGTGGTGTCATTGTGAACTCTTTGTCTGACGTGTACAAGGCCTTTGAATATAAGTGGTGCATATTGTTTCCTTTGTGTCAGGACATTCTGAGTGTGTGGGACCTGCATTTCGTTGTAATGATTCACTGCTGGCCAGACCTCACCATTCATGACTTTGAACTCACCACTGAGTGCGGCTCTGCTTCCATGGTGGCGTAAGTATCGGCGTGTTGAGAACAAAGTTTTACACCAAACTGAATATGTTGAGTGCTTTTGTTTTGTATTACAGCCAAGACAAGGACAGCATGAGAATGATCACACTGATAAAGCAAGAAAACAGTCAGGTAACAACACACACTGTTTAAAACGTAAACTCCTACAGGTGAACAATCCAAAGATGTGTTCTGAAGTTGATCTACTTCTTCTTTTTTTTTTTTTTTTTTTTTTCAGATCAGCTCCCTTCAAATAAGATTTCTGCCCTCCATGAATGTTTGCTACTCTCTGGATGTCTCCTCAGTCTCCTGTCTTGTCCAAATTAAAACAAATATGGTAAACAACCAAAACCTATTAAAAAGCATTACATGGATTTTTGCATGTTCTCTTTCAATATTTCTTCTTATCTAAGACAGTTGTGTCCTGTCCTTATTTCAGGATACAATTTATTTTGTTGAAGGGATGTGTAAGAACACAGAAAGGTGAGATAATTTTAATAATCTTCCACCAGTGCTTGTGTCTTTGACTTTTAAAGCATTGCTTTTTAATTTTTTTAATTTTTTTAACCATCTTTTCAAGCAGTCGAGGAGAGCCTGTAGCTTCCGTTGCTGTCAGATGTCTCACAGAGGCTTTACCTGAGAACAGGTAACACATCTTTATTTGATGCTTTTTACCTGATGTATAATTTGTGCTTCATTGTCACCATTGTTGTTTCTTGATGTTTCTCTGTTCGTAGACTTAGTAGACTTCTTTACAAACACATGTTTGAGGAGGCCGAGCAGTTTGCCATCACATTTGACCTTGATTTAGAGGTAAATGTGACTGTTTTATAAAAATATATACTGTATGTATGTACATTTTTAATGGAAGTGTTAAATAACTATGCAAATGTTTTGCCCTGTGAAGACTGAAGTTGACTCCAGCTGTCTCTGTGCAACATAGATTTTAAACATAAAAGTAATAATAATTTTAAACAAGAATTACTTTAAATTAGTTGCTTTAGATTAGTAATTAAACAGGTAATAGTCTACTGCTCCTAATAATGTGTTGTGTTAATGGTTTTCTGTTGCAGCTTGTCTACAAAGTGAAGCTCAGCTTTGTGCTGGAGCAGCTGGCCTCTGCGTCAGTGGGTGGATACGGACAGGATGTGTGGTCTGAACTTGTAGAAGAGGCCAAAACCAACCTGGCAAAAATCACTGTGAGTCTTAACAAATGCTACTTTTATTTAAAGGGCGTGTGACATGATGTTTGAACTTTGCATAAAATGGCACAACATATATACCGGTACTGTATCTTGTATCATTGAACTATGTTCGCTTTTGCAAACAAAATGATAAATATATGAAAATTTTTTTCCAAAGTCATTTTAAATTTGGTGCTGTGTTTTTGCACGGAAAATCCGACTATTTCAGCGTAGATGTCTGTGACGTAGTCATAGGTATGTCAGCTAGAATGCCCTCTGTACAATCCAATGTTGGACATATAGAAAGCCACTAATTTATCTATTTAAATGAAGATTTGAGCGATTTGTCTTCAGTTTGGGAAGCTGAAC